>PVJN01007067.1:0-71984 GCA_004026805.1 Lasiurus borealis
GCTCTTCCGATCTCGATGTTTCTGACTTTCTATCTCTCTCCCTTCCTCTCTGTAAAAAAATCAATAAAATACAGTGGGACCTCGAGATACGAGTGCCCTAACGTACGAGATTTTTGAGATACGAGCCGTCGAGCGAGCGATTTTTGCTTTGAAATACGAGCAACAGTTGAGATAGGAGTCATCGCGCGGATCGGCCGGCTGCGCACGACCCACCTGTTTACCGAGACTCGAGCGTCTCATAGTTTCCCACGCCTCGAGGTTACAGAACGAATTAAACTCGTATCTCGAGGTGCCACTGTATTTACTTCCAGAGGATGGTAGACGTCCCACTAAAATGGAGTCCGGAGATTTCCCGCTCCCGCCCCTGCCCCTTTTTAAGAGGAACCTTCTTTATTTCAAGCCGGCGATTGGTCCCCAAGAGAGAGCAAGGCCCAGGATTCCGTCGTACATCGTGGGCACGATGCCTCTAAGTCACCCAAACCCCGCACTCCCCAGCACACACACATGCCAGGAGCTGTGATTCTCCCGGATGCGAGCTGCAGGATGCCTCTGAGCTGCTGCTTTGTGTATGCAAAACCCTGAAGATGCCAGTTGCTGGGCTGTGCCCAGGAGAGTGGGCTGAGGTGCAGTGAGCAGCAAGGGCGTTTTAAGGGCACAGTAGGCTGTGTGGCCCTTCATGTCACTCAAAGTCTGCTCGTCGCTTGGAAGAGGGGTGTGAACCTAGGGGACTTCTATGCAGAAACCCCCATCTTCTTTCCCCACTTAAACTCGTCACTCTATTATCCCTCCCCTCCCCTCTCCTCTCTTTCCCTTTCTCCCTCCTCTCTCCCCCTCCTCTTCCCTTTTTCTTTTCTCCTCCTCTCTCCTCCCTCCCCCAGAGTAATACAACTATCTCTCTAGTTTTGATAATATAAGATTTCGCATATATGCATAGGAAAAAAAGGTCAGGAAATATATTATGTCAACAGGGCAGATAAGTGGGATTTTATCTTTTCTTTTCTTCTAATCAGAAAACAACACATCAATATGAACTTCTACTTCCTGAATTCTTCTCCGAAAAAGTAGGAAGTATCTACCTTATTCCCCCCATCTTATCTGTAAAAATTTATCTGTAAATGGGGAAGCTTGTCCACGCACAGATGCATTCCTCTTGTTCTGTTCTGTTTCAGCTTTACAAACGTCAGTAGGTCATGAGTGGGCCGCTGTGATGTACAAACCAAGGCATTTCTTTAGCGTCTTCGTAGGGCTAGGCAGCACTAATTGAGCAATTACGGTATGTCAGACCCGATTCTGGAGATTTACGTTTGCTAAGTAATTTAATTTCCACCACCGCGCTTTTAAGTGAATGGGGTTTCCCCCTCCACAGACGAGGAAACCGGGGCGAATAGACAGGGGAGGTAACGTCCCCTGTGGGACAGGGCTGTGGGGAGGAAGACCCACATCCAGAGTCAGGTCCTTTCCCGCGGGCTGTCCTGTGACGGACGTGACCACTGGGAGTGTACTTTATATTAATTAGATGATGAAAGCTTATGGGTATTTTATTTCTATGATGTAATACACAGAGAGAGTTTTTCAAGATAAGCAAACCATACCTCATTAAAAACAAATAAATACATTAAAAAAACCTCACAGAATTGATGTTTATTTTAAATATTTTATTGATTTTTTTACAGAGAGGAAGGGAGAGAGATAGAAAGTCAGAAACATCGATGAGAGAGAGACATCGACCAGCCGCCTCCTGCACACCCCACAGTGCAGATGTGCCTGCAAGCAAGGTACATGCCTTGACTGAAATCAAACCTGGGACCTTTCAGTCCGCAGGCCGACGCTCTATCCACTGAGCCAAACTGGTCTCGGCAATGTTTATTGAGGGCTGTGCAATGAACATACAATTCTTGCTTAGGAGGCCAGGGTGGTGGCGGATATGGAAAGAAAGCATGTTGCTTCGTGACTCTGACCTTCCAAAGCCATTAGTTCGGCAATATTAAGTGCCTGTCTCGTGCCAGGCTCTTTTCTAGGTGCTGGGGGTAAGAAACTGGAAGGAAAACCTTGCGTTCATCCAGCTTACATTTGGCAGTTTATTTGCACACGAAGAGTGTGGGGTATGGGTTGGTAGTTGATGGCTGACCCTCTGAGCTCAGAAACATCAAATACTGAGGTTCGGAGAATAACAATACCTATAGCATTTTTAATTCTATAAATTTGGTGCTAATTTATGATTAAAGAGCCCTGGCCAGTGTGGCTTGGTTGGTTGGAGTGTCCCCGCATGTACCAAAAGGTGGCAGGTTTGATGAAGGGTCAGGATACATACTGAGGTTGCAGGTTTGATCCCTATCCAGAGTGTGGGCAGGATGAAGCTAATCAATACTTCTCTCTCACACTGATGTTTCTCTGTCTCTCTCTCTCTCTCTCACTTTTCCTCTCTTTGAAAGATCAATAAACAAAGACGAAACGAAAACAGTAAATGGATAGACTAAGACCGAAAGCCAAAATAGAAAGGATATTTATATGAAAAAAGGAACGGCTTAATTTTTAAATGTTTATTATTTTATAGAGTATTTATTAGTACACACTTTCCAGTGGGCGAGCTTTGTACAACATGTTATTATTGGGAAGAACTTTGCACAGAAGTTTACTTACCGAGTAAATGTTGTCATTAGAGATGAATGCCCTTTCAGTTGAGATTGTTCGGTGCTTGAAATGCTCTGCGCTTAAATAAATTCTCTAACAGGTTTTATTACGGAAACATGCGGAATAGGCCAAGTGGAGAGACTTGGTGTGTTCGACGCTCATGAACTCATTATCTAGGACTCACAATTAACACTTTAGGGTCAGCCTTGCTTATTGCTGCCTCCACCCTCTCCTCCCCTCTCCCCCACCAGGAAATTTTAAAGCTCATTCTAGACCTCATATTTTAACTACAAATATTTTACCAAGTATTTCTTGAACACAAAGCTTGTTTTTATCTATCTATCTATCTATCTATCTGTTTATTTATTTATGTTTATCCTCACCCGTGGGTGTTTTTATAGATTTTTTTAGAGAGAAAGGATGGGAGAGAGAAGGAGGGGAGGGGAGAAAGGGAGGGACGGACGGATATATTGATGTAAAAAAGAAACATCGATCAGTTACCTCCTGTATTTGCCCCAGCCAGGGACCGAACCCACAACCTGGGTATGTGTCCTGAGCTGGAATCGAACCTACAACCTTCGTGTGTATGGTGTAGTCCTTCAAACAACAGAGCCACCTGGCCAGGGCATGCTAAAGCTTATTTTAAAACAATAACCACAACGCCAGCATTATTCTTAAAAACAAGATGATTTTTTAAAATCTGGAAATATTCCGTCAAGGCTCACAGTCCCACAGTTATGTCAAAACCTTTTAAAGTGTTTGCTATGTCGGGAGCCAGACAAATCGGGAGCCATACAAATCCGTGTACTGATTGTGCTTGGGGTGTGTGTCTATGAAGTCTTTGAGTCTCTGGGTCTCCCTTGCTCAGAAGAAAATTGTTTAAAACTTAGGTTTGCTGCAAATGAAGGCAAAATAGTTTTTGCGTTGCTAAACTAAATGGCAGCTCTCCCCCTGGAAATACTGCAAACCCTCCGGCCTCGAATAAGCCGTCGGTGGGTTCCAGCGGAGCCGTGGGATGCAGGAAACCCCTCTTTGGGAGGGAGGGCGGTGGACAGCCCTCTGTGGTCCGGAGCCGAGGTTTCCCGCTCCGAGAGGTGACACTCCCCCCACTGAGCACGTTTAAAGCGATCTCTCGCCTCACCCAGCCTCTTTGGTTTCTTTCTTCGGCGCTCTCTCTCTTTTTTTCTCCTTTTCCTTCTTTAATTAAATGCTCATGTTTGGGAGACGCTCGGCAGTTTTCTCTTTATAAGGGCAACGTTGGAAAAAGGTGCATATTTAGAAAATTTAGGCCTCGGAGCAAGCTTTTAACAAACAAGCTGCATTAAAAAAAAAAGAGAGAGAGAGAGAAAAAAAAAACTCTGGCTCTCACAAGAGAGCTAAGCACGCTGCCCCCAAATTGCTCTCACCCAGGCTTCAGGGAACCTCATTAGGGCCGGACGGGCCGGCATGTGAAACGCCAACACAAATCCCTAACAAGCGCCTGCGCCCTCCCTCCCGCACGGCACACAATGCGATATTCATGTGTGTGAGCGCGTGTGAGCGCGTGTGAGTGTGTGTGTTTGTTCATTCACACGCCTGCCGCTGAGGGGGAGATAGTGCTTATCTTACGTCCCTGTGTAATGGATGCTTAAGAAAATACCCAGTACAGATGGTTATCGTCCTGGATTTCTCGTATTTGTTTATATTCCTTTTATTTTTGTTTATTTAAAAAATATATTTTAATATATTTTATTGATTTTTTTACAGAGAGGAAGGGAGAGGGATAGAGAGCTAGAAACATCGATGAGAGAGAGACATCGATTAGCTGCCTCCTGCACGCCTCCTATTGGGGATGTGCCCGCAACCAAGGTTCGTGCCCCTGACCAGAATCGAACCTGGGACCTTTCAGTAAGCAGGCCAATGCTCTATCCACTGAGCCACACTGGTTTTGGCTATTTAAAACTGTATTTTATTGATTTTTTTATAGAAAGGAAGGGAGATGGATAGAGAGTTAGAAAGATCCATAAAAGAGATACATCATCAGCCGCCTCCTGCACACCCCCCACTGGGGATGTACATGCCCTTGACCGGAATCAAACCTGGGACCTTTCAGTCTACAGACTGATGCTCTAGCCACTGAACCACACCGGTTTTGGCTGTTTAGATTCTTTTTAAAATAGATATATTTTTATTGATTTCAGAGAGGAAGGGGGAGTGAGGGGAGAGAGTAACATCAGTGATGAGAGAGAATCGTGGATCGGCTGCCTTCTGCACGCCACACGCTGGGGATTGAGCCTGCAACCCGGGCATGTGCCCTGACTGGGAATCAAAGCATGGCCTCCTGGTTCATAGGTCAATGGTCGACCACTGAGCCACGCTGGCCAGGCTGTTCATATTCTTACACATACATAGACATGTAATTACGGCTCATATGAGGGCCGGCTTACGGTATTTTTGCCTGTGTACCTTGGCAGAGGGAATGACCCTCTCTGACTTGATTTGTTGGATGCCTAGTGGCTGAGTAGGAAATAGTGGATAAACACTGCTAAGGCCAGACTGGACCGGTTTGGCTCATTGGCTAGAGTGTCAGCCTGCAGACTGAAGGGTCCCAGGTTTGATTCTGGTCAAGGGCATGTATCTTGGTTTCGGGCACATCCCCAGTGGGGGGCATGCAGGAGGCAGCTGATCGATGTTTCTAACTCTCTATCCCTCTCCCTTCCTCTCTGTAAAAAATCAATAAAAAATGGCTAAGGCCATTGTGTTTGGGGGAAGGTGGGAAGGGGGGATGTCATCTCATTTTACCTCTGGCTTGCGATTTCTACCCGCCCATTAAACAAAAATGACACCATCAGAAATAACTCATTTAAGAAAACCTAGCTCATTACTTCTCCCACGAGGAGAGTGGGTGTAGCCATGTTTGCTGCGGGCTGCTCCTTTGGGGCAAATGGCCCTGGTGATGATTAGCTTCGGGGCGTTCTTTAAACTGCTCACACCCTCTCAGAGATTAGGCATTCCAGCCCGTGGCCTTGAGGGGACTCACCTTTCACTCTGTGTTTTGTCACTCGGGTTCAGTGATTCAGGTTAAGCCCACGTACTCACCAGGAGATGCAACTTTTCTTTCCTGTTGAGAGGACATCCCATGAGGAACGGAGAGAGAGCTTTGTAGGGTTCTGGGTGGGAAACTGGCAGCCTAGAGTGGGCGATACTCTGATACAGTTTACACCGTGATTCACTTTTTTAATCTCATTCCCTTCTCACCTGCCTTTCCCATCTTAAATGCGGGCTAGAGGCAGGCAGATGCTGCAGACTCTGTTCTTTCTGTGTGTGGAGATGATGTAGCACAGAATTCCATTCAAGGAACTGATGTGGTGAAAAGCGCATTTGTTAAAACACAAATGCTATGGTCGAGAGCTGGTGTCTTTCCGGTAGACACTTCAGGTGCAAAGCACTCCATGGGTACTACGCCAGTCTGGGTGCTGTCCCACCTATTCCAGCTCTAGAGAAAGTCTGTTTGGACATTCACGAGAGACAGGAAAACATGGATGGCCATGGAGCATTTGGTAATATTCCTGTGCTTTTCAGAAACTCCCTGCTTTAAGAAACCATGGGTAAGAGCTCTGTCATTGACATCTTACAGTTGGAGTCACTTCTTTTTGAAGTTTCACAATTGTACAGTGGTACCTCGAGATACGAGTGCCCTAACATACGAGATTTTTGAGATACGAGCCGTCAAGCGAGCGATTTTTGCTTTGAAATACGAGCAACAGTTGAGATAGGAGTCATCGCGTGGATCGGCCGGCTGCACACGACCCACCAGTTTACTGAGACTGGAGAGTCTCATAGTTTCCCACGCCTCAAGGTTATGGAATGAATTAAACTCGTATCTCAAGGTACCACTGTAGTTCCTTTGCTTTTCTATTTCAGTGTGCGTTGTACATGTTAGACTTTGTCCAACTTTTCTCCAACACAGGATTATTGAGTTTTTTAAAATCCTTATGGGATCTCCAGGACATAATTATTCATTCACCCGCATCCCATGACGGGGGTTATTTCTCATGGAGGGACCGCGTCTCTCTGTGTGTGACACGGGTGCACACAGAGGAGGTGGCGGGAGGCAGGGGGAGGCAGGGGGAGGCCAGCCCTCGGAGGCCGGCTGGTCACTCCCGGGCGCCCGGGCTCGGTCTCCGCGGGGCCAGACGGTTTCTCCGGGTCGCGATGAGCATCTCCAGAGCCAGGGCCGTGAAAGGCGCGTCCTGTTGCTTTTGGACGGCCGCTCGGAGAGTCTGAGGAGTCTGGGTGCCTGCCGTGTGCTTGCTGGAAAGCAGTCGTTGGCACCCTCCTCTGGGTGTCGATGGGAAACACACGCACCGGTCTCTCCCGCCCGCCTGCCCTGCCCGCTGTGACTCCGGGCGGAGAGGTGGCTGCGGGCTGCGTGCAGATAGCAGCGCCCCCGGTTCCTCCCGCTCCCCGAACGGCTAGGTGGGGGCCCCTCACACCCCGGCCTCGGGTTACAAATCCACGTGTGAGGATCGCGGAGGCTCCAGCTGCAACCTCTGCCCTCAAAGGCGGGGCTCCCCAAGGCCTATGGTCTCCCAGATAAAGGCTGCCCCTTCCTCAACACTTCTCGACCCCCCTCTTATCTCCTCCCCCAACCCCGTGTTGGGAGGAGTGTGTTCTGAATCACAAGCTCTGACCAGTTTCACAAACTTCTTCTTTTTTTAAAAAAATATATTTTATTGATTTTTACAGAGAGGAAGGGAGAGGGATAGAGAGTTAGAAACATCGATGAGAGAAACATCGATCCGCTGCCTCCTGCACGCCCCACAGTGGAGATGTGCCTGCAACCAAGGTCCATGCCCTTGACCAGAATCGAACCTGGGACCTTTCAGTCCGCAGACCAACCCTCTATCCACTGAGCCACACCGGTTTCGGCTTGAGATGGCTTTTTATAAGAACTTTATTTTATTGGACCCTAGGCAAGCTTTTGGTGTTCATATCAAATGGGAAGCATTCTCTTTCTGCCTAGAAAGACTTAGGAGGGATCAATAGTTTAGGAGGTACCGTATTTTCCGGCGTATAAGACGACTTTTTAACCCAGGAAAATCTTCTCAAAAGTCAGGGGTCGTCTTCTATGCTGGAAAGTATGGTAAATACTGTACTGAGGCCTTGCCTCGCCCTGTGGTATCCCCGTGACTTCCTCCAGCGTGTAGGGGAGACTGCATCCCCCCCTCCCCACCCCATTTGGCTCATTGCAGGTGAAAGGCCAGTTATTGCCGCTATTGTTCTTAATTTGGCCTTGACCTGCTCTCTCCCGCGCCCGGCCTTGTGGCGCGGAGCGCAGTCCTTTCATGTGGGAGAGGAGCAGAGGACGTGGTGCCGTTCGGGAAGCGCGCGCTAATGGGTTGCACATTTTGTTTTTACAATAGTTCTGTTCTTGCCCGCAGTTTTGGTCTTTTCTCTCCTTTTTTTTCCCCAAGAACACACACACACACACAGCATTGTGCGGGTGGGTTTCCGAGTTTCACAACCGCGGCCTGAGTGAGAGACGTCCCGGGAGCTAACAGCTGATGACAGTTGGTGTTGCAGCCTCTGTGTCTGCTCTGTCAGCTAGGACGGACGGGGATTTTCTTCTGGAAGAGTCTTTGGGGGAAACTCTTCGGGAAGAAGGTTGTTCTCGGTGTTTACATTGTCTGATGGGGAGGGGATTGGTCAAAACAAGTCCGGAGGCTCCCAGCGTGAAGGGGTACCGGGTCGTCACCCCTGTTGGTGGTTGGTCTGTACCTGACCTTGGAGCCCCCATGCCTGGAAAGAGATGGGCCGTCGCTCTCTGTCTCTCTCCTGCACTTTAGGGTTCTAAGATTGACCCCCTGGTTGGCAGGGGTGAGACGGGCCTGCAGGAATCCAGGGGTCTGTGCCGCTCCCCCTGCTCCCTTTCCCAGGGGTGCCTAGGCACCGTGCCTCTTGTCTCACTTGGGGTGCCTTCTGGAACCCCTCTGCTCCCACATTGGCCTGAGCTCCCAGGTGGGGAGCTTCTCTTCTCCCCCCCCCCCCACCTGTGATCATGCTGGTGCCTCTGGGATGGAGAGAAGCAATTCGCTTTCAATAAGTGTTGGGGTGGGTTTCACAACAGACATAGCCAGGACGGGTCAGGGTTCATGTAACCCAGATTGTCTATGAAAATGTACTCATGTCACCAGAAATATCCATTTATCATGAAAGATGAGTTTAAATTACGAAACCAGTGATTTCTCAAGTATACAAATTGGAGATATCTTACATAACATTGTTTTAGAAGTATATTTTATTGATTTTTTTTTTTTTTTTTAGAAAGAGGAAGGGAGAGGGATAGAGAGTTAGAAACATCGATGAAAAAGAAACATCCAGCAGTTGCCTCCTGTACATCCCCTACTGGGGATGTGCCTGCAACCAAGGTGCATGCCCTTGACCGGAATCCAACCTGGGACCCTTCTGTCCACAGGCCGACACTCTATCCACTGAGCCACACCGGTTTTGGCTGTTTTTTTATATTTGTAGTCCACCTCCCCCCAGCTCCCCACTCCTCCACCCCCTTCCCCGGTGGATATTAAAATGTACCCGTTAACAATTTAAATGAATGCAATTAGGCTCAACAATTGCTTTTCTGTCTTACCAGGGGGGAGTGTCCTGTAGTGACTGAGGATAAGATTATGAACTGGTGGAGACCGGTTTGGCTCAGTGGATAGAGCGTCGGCTTGCGGACTGAAAGGTCCCAGGTTCGATTCCGGTCGGGGGCATGTACCTTGCTTGCGGGCACATCTCCACTGTGGAGCATGCAGGAGGCGGCTGATTGATGTCTCTCTCTCATCGATGTTTCTGACTTTCTATCTCCTTTCCTCTCTATGAAAAATCAATTAAAACAAAAAAGACAAAGAAGATTATGAACTGGTAGAGGTCTCTAGACAGGCAGGGATGTTACCCAGGTGAATGAAAAGGAACAGCCCCCACTCTGGCTCTGGTGTAAACCAGGGGTCCCTTCCCCCCGGGGGACAGAGTGACACTTAGTCCTCACTGAGGCATCTCGGTTGCGTTGCCTTGAAGTTTTACCAAAATCACCAAGTTACCACTCGGTCAGGGACCCCTCGGTGGTGTGTTCCCCCTTATCTCTCACTGGAGTGCCTCCCTCTTAGCCAGTCAGATACAGTGGTGTCTTCGTGTATGTTTACTTGTTAAAGAAAAAAAGAAAAAGAGCTGTGCATCTCTTGTGGCCAATTCCAGTGCTGGCGTGCGCGCGCAGAGCTCTCACGTGCCAGGCGCTGTGCTAACTGGTTACAGATATCCACCCGCTCACTGCTCACAGCCCGTGGGCGGCCTCGGCACCCGGGTCCGCACTGGATCGCTGCTGCGGGGACCGGGGCACAGAGAGGTTGAGCGAGTTCCCCCGGGACACACAGCGGGGCAGTGATGGAGCCAGGATGCCCGTGTTCAAACCCGGAAATTCTGCTTCTTGGACGCCGTGGCTTATCACTGCTCTCTGCCCCTCGTGGTGGCATGAGGAGGTAGGATCGCGTATGTCTATGGCCTGGTTAGGGATTACAGTGGGTTATTATTGAGAATATAAATAACAGCCTCTAGTACAGCGGTTCTCAACCTGTGGGTCGCGACCCCTTTGGGGGTGGAACGACCCTTTCACAGGGGTCGCCTAAGACCATCGGAAAATGCAGATATTTACATCACGATGCATCACAGTAGCAGCATTTCATGGTTGGGGGTCACCACCCCATGAGGAACTGTACGCAAGGGTCGCGGCCTTAGGAAGGTGGAGAACCGCTGCTCTAGTATAAGGCTGGGCTTAGGAGAACTAGACGCCGCATTAAAATGCCACACAACCACTCCTCCTTTTCCTTTATTTCCTCCTGGGAGTAGATGCCAGGGGGTGGTGGTGGGGGGTGAGAACCTCAAAGACATTACAGGTGCCTCCTCCTTCCTCTGAAGTACGTTGACGCTGGCGGGAAAGCGAGATGATTTAATTTCACCGCTAATTGCACGAGGAATTATAAATTACGCTTCCTCAAGCACCTACGACGCTCGCCCACAGAATGAACAGATAAAACTGATTTGTTCCCTGACAAATCAAGACGGATGGCGGCGTTCTCATCACCCGCGGCGCCTGGGAATGCGCGCCCATCCCATGGGGGCTCCCAGGCCGCTCCCGGGTGGGGAGGGGGGTCCTGCTCTCAGGGGACCCCTCCCCCGGGGAGTCAGAGCCCCCTGCGCCCACACCTTTAATAAAGCACAGCTCCTCTCGTGGAACCTCCGAAGCCGGGGGTGCAGACGTAGCTTTCTGACGGGACTGCTCTCCCAGGCACATCTTTCTCTGCCATAAGCCGTCTGATCCAGGGGGAGAGGGACACTTCCAGGGTGTGTGTGTGTGGAGGGGGGCGGGGTAGGCGGATAGTATTTAGAGATTCTCTCTTCAGTGGCTGGTGCCGGAGGGAAACTGATTCAGGGAACCTCTGAGCTGGTTCTTGCTGGGGCTAGACCCAGTCTGCTGCAGACGTGCGGGGGGCAGGCCAGCACTGGGCCGTGGGACGTGGTGTGTCGCGGCGCTTCTGAGAGGACCTGTGTCCTCACGCTGCCACAGTCATTGCTTGTCCTGAGCTTTATTTATTTTCCTAATATATATATATATATATATTTTTAAAAAATATATATTTTATTGATTTTTTTATAGAGATAAAGGAAGAGGGATAGACAGTTAGAAACATCGATGAAAGAGAGACATCAATCAACTGCCTCTTGCACAACCCCCACTGGGGATGTGCCCACAACCAAGGTACATGCCCTTGACCGGAATGGAACCTGGGACCTCTCAGTCTGCAGACCAACGCTCTATCCATTGAGCCAAACCGGTCTCGGCTGTCCTGAGCTTTACAAAGGCTCTGGGATAGGTGGACCCAGAATAGCTGTGTTGGCAGCCCTGCGGATGCGGGGACGGTCAGGGCGCCGTCCGCTGCGAGGGACGATGGGACGTGGGTTGGTAGCTGGCGGCCTGGGGTTTGCGGGGCAGTGGCAGATTTGGCCCTGAATTGGCCAGAATCCCTCCCCGGGTGTAATGGCTCGGTCTCCAATTCCGTGTCTTCTGGAATTTTCTTCCCATTGAGGACAGGAGAATAGAGTGCGGTGGTTGAGTGTTGTGGACTTAGGAGTCTGGTGGGCTTAGGAGTCCCGGCGCTGTGCTCTCTGCCTCCGTTTCCCCATCGTATAACAGGGGCAACAATCATACCTCCATCCCAGGACTGTTAGGAAGATTCCATAACACAAGCCGTATAAGGTGTATATACGGTGTATATAGTACAGGGTCAAGGCTGGGCACACCTTGGCTACTGTTATAATGACCAGTGTTATTACTTGACAATGCGGAAGCCAGATACTGCATTCATTTCTTTTGTTTTCTGTAACTTTCAATTAAAAAAAAAAAATCGCTCCTTCTGAAATACTGGCTGAGAATGGCCGGTATTGTTTTGTTAATCTCTCTAATTTCTTATGTAAAAAAAAGAATAGATCCTCTGGCATTCATGTCTTTTGATCAACAAAATCCTCTTACATGGCAAAGCAGAGAGTCAACCCCACCCCACTTTTTTGTGGGCAAAGCATTCTGCAATAATACATCGCCTGTTTCCGTTCCCCCCCAAAGCAGTTTGTGCATGTTTATGTATTTTATTTATTTAAAAGTTACGGCGCTCCTCCCAAATTATCCGGTTGGATTTGTGTACAGCGGTACCTCGAGATACGAGTTTAATTCGTTCCGTAACCTTGAGGCGTGGGAAACTATTTGACGCTCCAGTAGAGGTAAACGGGTAGGTCGTGTGCAGCCGGCCGATCCGCGTGATGACTCCTATCTCAACTGTTGCTCGTATTTCAAAGCAAAAACCGCTCGCTCGACGGCTTGTATCTCAAAATTCTCATCTGTTAGGGCACTCGTATCTCGAGGTACCACTGTATTTGAAATACTTTCGTCCCTGCCCGGGATTGAAAAAGAAAGAAAATTAGGCCTGGGTTACCTGTGGGCAAACATAGCCAGTACCTGTGTGGTCCCACTGTGCTCCTGTGTGTTTATTTTAATATCAGAATTCCCAGCTGCAAGCTAATAATACTCTAAGGGGAAAGTGTAATTATGCAGGGTAAATCAGTATCAAAAATTGCACGGTGTACCTCAGAGTCAAATATAATTATTAGTGGACCGTCTGTGTGATAATTCCCCATTCAGAGATTTGTACATATGGGTGTGTTTTTTTAAAAATGCTGTGTGTTTAAAAATTTATTTATTTCCCCCGCTAACGACCATCCTAGGGTGCACCGGCAAAGCAGCCGGCCTGGGGCAGAAGAATATGGCACCTATTAGAGGACAGTGACAGTCCTGACATGGAAATAGACTGTCCCTCCTGCCAAACATTCCCGTGTGGCGGCTGCCAAGTGGTGGTGCCCACTCCCTTCTGGGTCCACCGGTCCTATTTTTAACGTCCCCAGGACTCGCCCTGCCCCGGCCTGGCCATCTGACAGCCACCGTGACCGGTCCCAGGCTGGTGGGCTTGAACCCAGTGTGGGGCGTGCAGGAGGCAGCCAATCCATGATTCTCTCTCATCCTTGATGAGAGGCCTGGTGCACAAATTCTGTGCACGGGTGGGGTCCGGCCTGCCTGTCCTTAGGGGGGCTGATTGGGCTGGGCCAGCTCAGGGGAGGGGCTGCGGGAGGTTGGAGGGGGACTGATTGCGGCTGCAATGCAAGTCATAGCGACCGGTCGCTCTGGTCATTCCAGGAGCTCGCTGGGCACAGATACAGATACGTTTATATCTCCCTCTCCCTACCTCTCCGAAATTATTAAAAACACATTTTAGAAAAGGAAAGAAAAAGGAGAAGCGCTGGAGCAGTTCAGGGCACAGTGCAAGCACCACAGACCCAGTCTCTAATCGCAAAGGTTTGCAAGAGCCACAGAGGGTGCTGGGGCCCCGGGCCTCCACCAAACGCAGTCTCATAGTGGAAGGAGGTAAGGGATTCGCTCATTTAATCACCGTTCTCCTGAATGAAGGGCTCGCCTTCCTGTGAAATTAAGTAGCTTATTTACGGGGTCTTAATGCAGTTTGGATACCCATCTGGGTTCTCTTATTAACTTTCACCATTTCATTTTTTTTTATACATTTTATTGATTTTCTTACAGAGAGGAAGGAAGAGGGATAGAGAGTTAGGAATATCAATGAGAGAGAGAAAAACATCAATCAGCTGCCTCCTGCTGAGAATGTGCCTGCAACCAAGGTACATGCCCTTGACCGGAATCGAACCTGGGACCTTTCAGTCTGAAGGTCGATGCTCTAGCCACTGAGCCAAACCGGTTTTGGCTACCCATTTATTTTTTTTAACCAGCCCACCTCCCTAGTATCCAATGCCTGTGAAGCAGTGTTATTTTTCCTTACAGCATACATAGTAGCTACTAAACTAAAACAGAGCTACACCGCACTTCCCAGCGATCAGAGGGCCAGTGATGAGCACTCTTCTCAGAGGTGTATCCTCATACTGATGACGTCATCTCCATTTCAGTTAATGATGTGTGTTGCCCTCGCTTTGCTTTAGCTCATTCTGAGCGGTTATCTGTGGGAGACCTGGGCCAGCGGGCGGAGGGCAGACTCAGCACTGTCCTGTTGCTGGAGGTGGCCTTTCCTTCCTGGACGGGTTGTCCCAGGCCTGCTCTGAGGGGAAGGACAGTCTGCATTTTAATATGCAAACGCCACGGCTCCTGTTTCTGTTTGAGTTACTTTGCTTTTTAGATTGTATTCAAATGGCACCTCCTCTCCTCCTGTGCATTTGTCCCCTTTTATTATCTCCAGCTTTTGGCAATCTGAAGGGAGTGTGAATTGTGAATGGCATGCTCCCTCAGTATTGCTGTGCAGGGCAGGGGGGTGGGGTGGGGGAGAGAGTTAGTCTGTGGCTCTACTTAATCAGAGGAGTGCAGTCTGCCTGCTCACTGCTCCCCAGCCACAGCATCCTGCACCCCCCACTCCCAACCCCCCTCTCAACATGCTGGGATCACTTCTTTTTATTTTTTTTAAATATATTTTTATTGATTTTTTACGGAGAGGAAGGAAGAGAGATAGAGGGTTAGAAACATCCATGAGAGAGAGACATCGATCAGCTGCCTCCTGCACACCCCCCACCGGGGATGTGCCCCCAACCAAGGTACATGCCCTTGACGGGAATCGAACCTGGGACCTTTCAGTCCGCAGGCCCATGCTCTAGCCACTGAGCCACACCGGTTTCGGCTGGGATCACCAGCCAGCCCCCCTGCTCCTCCAGGACTCCCCGGTTTTATGTGGGACCCCCTGGGGGCGGCGTGACCAGCCACAGGAGTTCTTAAGCAGAGGCCGCTTGGTGCTGGAGCAGAGGCTGCTGCAGACCGGCTGTGACAGGCGGAGGCTGGCAGGAGGCTGGAGGGAGCGCTTGACACCCCAGTCACAGCCCATTATCACTTGCGCTGGTGTCAAAACAATAGCAGCCAGCGAGCTGCCTCAGAGCTCAGGTCCTGCTGTCTCACAGCTCCCTGTGCGTCTCTGGCGGTGGGACTCTCTCCAGGACCAGCCAGCGGAGACAGACATACTGGGAGAGGGACGTGGTCTGTGCATCATCTGCTGGGTGCGGCCCGGCCCTGGGCACCGGGTCTGGTGGGGGGGAGACTCCCGCCACAGAATGGCAGGGCCACCTCAGGTGCCTCTCCTGGAGCATGGGCCCCTCATGGCAAGGACACGGGGGAGGGGCAGAGATTTCGAAAGAGGATGCTGAAACCGGTGTGGCTCCATGGATAGAGCGTCTGCCTGCGGACTGAAAGGTTTCAGGTTCGATTCCCGATAGGGGCATGTACCTGCTTTGCAGGCACATCCGCAGGTGGGGGCGTGTGGGAGGCAGCTGATGGATGTTTCCCTCACTCTCATGGATGTTTCTAACTCTCTCTCCCTCTCCCTTCCTCTCTGTAAGAAAACCAATAAAGTATATTTTTTTTAAAAAAGAGGAAGAAATCTCATCCGCATGGCGGGATCCATTCAGGCCAGAGAGGGAGGCGGAGTGTGAGAGGGGCCTTGACAAGACGCAGACAAGGACAGGCAGCAAGGTGGTGGCAGGCGTTCTGGGTGTCTGGGGTGCAGGGGGAGCGTGGGAGGTCTCTGCCTCAGGCATCTGTGCACAGCGCCCCGGATGTCAGGACGAGGCGTGCCTGTGTTACCTGTGGCCTCCCGTGTTGGGCCTCCCCTGAAGGTTCGAGTCCCGGGAGGGACATGTGGAGACTGTGTCTGAGTCCCATGTGAGTTCAGATATTAATCAGCTAAGTTCGCAGGTGACGACACACAGCAGACACCCTCAAGCAGCGGGTCAGACAAGGAGGGGTTTTGTCTGTCTCATCAGGCGGCCGATCCAGGCTTGCCCAGTGTCCGTCTGCCTCCTGGCTTCCCTCCTCAGGGGGCAGAGTGGCCGCGGGCCCTGCAGGCCTTTAGCGCGACCCCAGGAGGCCCCGGTGCACAGAAGAGAGGCCGAGGGCCTGGCGCCTCTTCTCATGAAGCTCTGTCTTTTCTTAAAAAAATACTTTTATTGATTTCAGAGAGGAAGGGAGAAGGAAAGAGAGAAACATCAGTGATGGAGAGAGAATCACCGATCGGCTGCCTCCTGCTCGCCCCGCCCTGGAGATCGAACCCCCAACCCAGGCACCTGCCCTGGATCGTGGGGGGATGCTCAGCCACTGAGCTATCCCGGCGGAGCTCACTCTGTGTCATTCTGGAAGGGACATCTCCCCGCAAGACTTTATCTCAGTCCCGGGTCCAGGGAGCCGGGACATCAAGTTTTCCGGGACCCAGTGCCGCTCAGGAAAGGAGGGGGTTCTCCGGGAAGAAAGAGGGCAGAGTGAACTCGGCTAGACAGGCAGCGGAGTTGGCCGCAGCACCGGTGCGGAGCTGTTGTGGGAAATCAGGGGCGGCGGCGGCTAGCCTTGCCAGTTGGGGCTGCTGATTGCATCCCCAGCAGGTCACCGAGGACCGTCCCCCGGCGGGTGTGTTGAATGGAAGACGCAGGCCCAGGTGTGAGGGGAGCGGGGCTGACATCTGCCGTGGTCAGAAGGAAACACGGACAGGGAGGCACGCCTGTCCTGCAGGGGGGACGGCTGCACCCCACGTTCCTCCCCTGGAGCTCAGAGCCCCTGGAGACAGGGAGCCAGAACCCAGGAGTGACAGCTGAGGTGCTTTGGGGTAAAGTTTTCAGATTAAACGCAAAATCAGAAGAACCAGCGTACAGATTATGAGACGATAGAAGTTTTATTTAAAGCTGCTTCCTTGTCATTTGAGGAAATAAAGGGCTAGCAAAGGTATTTCTTGTATTAATTTAAAAACATATTTAGCCGAGACCGGTGTGGCTCAGTGGATAGAGCGTCGGTTTGTGGACTGAAAGGTCCCAGGTTCGATTCCGGTCGGGGGCATGTACCTTGCTTGCCGGCACATCTCCACAGTGGGGAGCGCAGGAGGCGGCTGATGGATATCTCTCTCTCATCGATGTTTCTGACTTCCTATCTCTCTCCCTTCTCCTCTGTAAAAAATCAATAAAATATATTAAAAAAATATATATATATATTTAAAAAGCAACAGCGCTGTCATCCTAGGGACTGGTGTGTTCTGTTATCAGTTCCGCTTGCCTTTCGTTCCTGCAAAGGGAAGTAGGAGGTAACAGATTCACTCCAGAGCCCCTGCTCTCACGGGATTATTTATAACGTGACAATTTATTACACGTGTTTCTATTTTTTTTATTTTTTTTTATTCCTGATAAATAGCTCCATTACGCTCTCCATGTATTTTACGGTCCCATCTGGGGCACCTCCTACCGCCGTGCGAGGCGAAGATGCAGTTTCTGCTTCTCATCTGTGACGTGTCCCTGTTCGGGGAGGTGTTGCCTCTGAGGCTCTGTCTCTGGTTTCTTCCTCGAACTGCCGGGATAAGGCGCACGCACCTAGCTCCCACGTGGT
This sequence comes from Lasiurus borealis, assembly GCA_004026805.1. NCBI lineage: Eukaryota > Metazoa > Chordata > Mammalia > Chiroptera > Vespertilionidae > Lasiurus > Lasiurus borealis. Next base: position 17,633 of record PVJN01007067.1, read on the forward strand.
CACCGGTTTTGAAAATGGAGGGAGAGCCGAAACCGGTTTGGCTGAGTGGATAGAGCGTCCACCTGCGGACTGAAAGGTCCCAGGTTTGATTCTGGTGAAGGGCATGTATTCTGGTTGCAGGCACATCCCCAGTGGGGGGTGTTCCAGAGGCTGCTGATCGATGTCTCTCTCTCATTCATGTTTCTAACTCTCTGTTCCTCTCCCGTCCTCTCTGTAAAAAAAATAAAATAAATTAAAAAAAAAGAAGAATGGAGGAAGACACAAAGAAATACAGAATTGGCCCGTCCCCTCAAGGGATCGGGTCCCCAGTTGGGAAGAGAAGAGAAAGAGAGCAGCACAGAAGACAGAGTAATGGTGCTGGAGCGGGCCCTCCGCTCCCTGCTGCTCGTGGTGGCGGGCGGGCACCAGGCAAGGGGTCCGTCGGCCTGTCCAGGGCTGTCCTCTCTCCTTGCTCTCTCAGCACTGACTCACCTATTTGGGGACCTTGCTTCATCCTTTGTCCCCAGGGTTCTGCTGTCTTCCATTTCTCCTTCCTCCATTGGCTCTTTCTTTGTGGTCTACAGAAATGCCTCGAGACCAGCCGAACCTAAAACAGAAATTCTCAGTGTTTATTCCCTGATCCAGGCAACCGACATGCTTTATTTATTTATTTATTTATTTTTTCTTGTTTAAATGTACTCAGCCCGGGCCTGGGAGGTTGTCCGCAGACCACTGGTGGTCCATGAGGTCCGAAAGGTTGATGACCGCTGCCTTAGAGCGTTGTGGTCAGAGGGAAACATGGTCAGCCCTGGTCTGGGCACATACAAGAATCAACCCATGAATGCATGAATAAGTGGACAACAAAACTGAGGCCTCTCTCTCTCTCTCTAAAAATTAATAAGTAAAAATGTTAGCAGTGTATTCTAAGTGTGCCTCACTCCATCCTTACAGTCTAGCCCCCACCCATCTGAGATGGCCTCCTCTCTCTGAGATCCACACTGTTTTCTTAGGGACCCCACGCAGGGCCCCACAATACGGCTGAGTCTTCCCTTTCATCCCTCCAGCCCTGGGGCCGTTGGCATCGTCCGCCTCATTCCCAGGTGCCTCTCTCGTTGTTCCTCAGATGCGCCATATTCGTTCAGGGGTTCTGTCCTTGTGCATTTGCTGAAGTGCGTGCCCTTCTGCAGTCCTCCAACTGGAAGACCCAGGTGTAACTGGAGTTTCCATCCGGTTACCCAGCCCCCTGCCCTTTCACCATCAACCTCAGTGGTGTTTTCTCTGTGCTCCCACAGGACTAACTTCTGTGACAACCTTTAACACAATGGGTTATAGTCTGTCTGTTTACTTACCCTCCCTCCCCTCCCCTCCCCTCCTCTCTTCTCTCCTTCCTTCCCCTCCCTTCTCCTCCCTGGTCAGTGAGGTATTCAGGCCAGGGTCCCTGCCCTGTCCACTGCTTGCCATTTTGTTGTTTAACAACTCTCATGGCTACTGTTCCGGCTTCGCGGCCAGGACAGGAGGCCGTAGATTGCCTCTGCCCCCGGCTTGCTTTGTGATAGCGGGTAAGTGTGTAAACCTTCTTGCACCCCAGTTTCTCTGCGCATAAAAATAGCCCCCCGTCCTCATAACGTGGTGAGGATAAAATGACATCCGGGTAAAGTTCTTAGCATCACGCCTAGAACGTGGGAGGTACTCATATGAAAAAACGATTCGTTTACATATGTAGTAAGAAAATCATTCTTCATCTTTCTTTTGTAAAAATATGTTTTATTGATTTTTTACAGAGAGGAAGGGAAAGGGATACAGAGTCAGAAACATCGATGAGAAAGAGACATCGATCAGCTGCCTCCTGCAAGCCCCCCGCTGGGGATGTGCTCACAACCAAGATACATGCTCTTGATTGGAATCGAACCCGGGATCTTTGCTGTATCCACTCAGCCAAACTGGTTTCAGCTCATTCTTCATCTTTCACTTCTCCTTTGAATGTAGAATGAAGCAAGGAAAATTAAGGTGGTTGTCTCATTCATTAATAGCTGGCTAATGCAGTTTACTTCAAGGACGGAATAATGTTTTCAGTGAGAATGACATGGCAAAGATGGGGAGAGAAAGGCCTTTTTTTGTAGACGAAGAGAGTGCCTCTCCCAGGTGGCAAGAAATCTGTGTGAGCGAGAGAATGCCGGGGCATGTGTGTGGCCGAATAGAGCGAGGCGTTCCATGGGACTTGATTGGATCCTTGTTAATATGGCCCAAATGAGAGCTGTACCCCAAGAAGAGAGAAACTGCCCAGGATCGATAAGTGCCACTTATTAGCAATTGCTATTTGGGCTTTTCAAACATTTTTATTGATTTCAGGAAGGAAAGGAGAGAGAGGAAAAAAAACATCAATGATCAGAGAGAATCATTGATCGGCTGCTTCCCACACGCCCCTTACTGGGGATTGAGCCCCAAACCCAGACATTTGCTCTGACTGGAATCTTAACTGTGCCCTCCTGGTTCATAGGTCAGTGCTTGACCACTGAGCCACACTGGCCGGGGGCTGGGCATTTTAATTAGGGAAAAAAAAAAAAAGTCTCCAGGCATTAAGATCACTAGTAGAGCTTTAGAAGTAAGAGGCAAGAGGACTTTTACAGCTTTTTTAAAAAAAAAACACGTTTTATTTTTGTGTTTGTTTTACCGGATCGTAAGTGTGCGTTTTGATCTACTTTTACACTTATTAACGGCTTAGTTATGGTAGGAAAATTCATCACAGGTTTTAACACTTGCTTTTATGGGGAGCCTTATGATGTCATTCCCGTGTCGGACGCTGCATTAAAACATCTCGAGTGACCACCCCGAGCAGCGGGATAAAATAACGGGAGCATTCATTCCGCTTGAACTGCAGCCCAAAATATCCTCCCCCCCCCCGCCCCCAGTTAAAGTTCCAGCCACTAACACTGGGAGGCCAGCCTTTCGGGGTCTCCTCTTGCTGCCAGACTGGGGACTGGCAGAGGTGACCGCGGCCAGCGTTCTGTGCCCCCCTGTTCTCGGGGAAGATGCTCCATTTGCAGATTATACAGGGACCTGCGGAGGTCTGGACCTTGAGACACGAATACCGCCCCGCGCTGATGGTCGCGTGCGTTCTCTGCTCTGAGGAGGGAAGGGTGATGGTGACAGCCGTCACCTCACGTACCACGGGGATGAGGAGGGCCGTTCCCGGAACAATGGCTCGCTTTACAACGTAACGGCACCTCCGTTAACCCAGCTCAGAGCCGGGATTAGGCGAGGCCCCGACCCAGAGTGCATTCAGGTCAGAGTTCAGGGAGTCCTGCTTTAGTTTCGGGGAGCGGGGAAGAGATTGCTCTCTCTCTCTCTCTCTCTATATATATATATATATTTGTGCAAAGGCTTTGTACCGGAGTGTGTGAAGCATCCCTCAGAGATAGCCTTAACTGCCGAGCTAACACACCGGGGGAAGGGCCACCTTATCTCTAGAAGCGTCTGTTTGCACAGCTTATGCGTGGCTCTGGCCTGCGCACGGCAGAATCCTCGGTTAGGTGTGTGGCCTGCCGGCCGCAATTTGGACATGCTTGCGGCTGGCTGGCCCGGAGAGTGTGTACAAAAAAAAAAAGTCACCGAGACCGGTGTGACTCAGTGGAGAGAGCGTCGGCCTGTGGACTGAAAGGTCCCAGGTTCGATTCCGGTCGGGGGCATGTACCTTGCTTGCGGGCACATCTCCACTGTGGGGCGTGCAGGGGGCGGTTGATGGATGTCTCTCTTTCATCGATGTTTCTGACCTTCTATCCCTCTCCTTTCCTCTCTGTAAAAATATATTATTAAAATGAAATATATATAAAAAAAGAAACAGTCAGTAATAGGGGAGGGGACAGCAATGGAGACTGGTGAGGGGAATGCAGGGGAGGAGGAGGCTGGCAGGCTGGCAAACTCCCTGCCTCCCGCCCCCTTCTTTGCTCACTGGTAATTAAAGCCAGGCTGAGCAGAAGCATTTTTACACCGGGAAGATGGGCCAGGGGCTCCTTTGAAGCTGAATTTCCTCACGTCCCTCCTGCAGGAGGAAAGGGCCTTGTACTGTGACCCATCTCTCAAGACAGAACAGTGCTCTGCAGATGTGTCTTCTGGGCAAGGTCCCTCCTCCCCGCAAACCGGACATTTGTGGCAGGTGGTGTTAGGACACCGCTGCGGAGAGAAATGCAGGCTCGGTTTCTTAAAGTCGTCGAGTTTTGGGAATGTGAAGTAGGCAGGGTGGCAGGGCACAGGTTAATTTAGCCACGAGGACTGTGCGCACTCACCACCCTGTCCAGGGAGAGAGCCGTGCCGCCGGGAGATGGCGTGAACTGCGCCGTGTCTTGGAGCAAGCGAGGCTGGGTACCAGGCTGGAAGGTTGCACGTGATCTCAACTCCGCTTCCTCACTCCTGTTTTAATGAGCGCCTTTTGTATAGCAATACAGTGGTACCTCGAGATACGAGTTTGATTTGTTCGGTCACTTTGAGGCGTGGGAAACTATGAGACGCTCGAGTCTCGGTAAACTGGTGGGTCGTGTGCAGCCGGCCGATCCGCGCGATGACTCCTATCTCAACTGTTGCTCGTATTTCAAAGCAAAAATCGCTCGCTCGACGGCTCGTATCTCAAAAATCTCGTCTGTTAGGGTACTCGTATCTCGAGGTACCACTGTATGTATAATGTAAAGTCACTCCCCTGCAGTGCCCTGGAAATCACAATGAAATAACAGGCTGTAAAAACGCAAACTGGGAAGGGGCCATGGGGATTACAGTTGAGTCATGAAATGTAATCAGAGGTCACCTCTTTCTGCCCCCCCATCATCAGGAATCTCCGTGAATTCTTGGGGACTCTCTAGCCTGCACTCGGCTTCTCCCAGGGTGGGGAGCTCCTTTCTTTGGTTGGCTGTGGATGTCTGTCACCAGGGGGTCTGGTTTTCCCACTCACGAGGGTAGTAACGAAATAGTCTTCAGACGGCGTGTTCGGAAGAGCACGCAGGTATCTGGAAGGTAAGGACCATGTCTCTGCAAGACTTTCTGGGGACTAGCCAGCCATGGAAGGCCATGTGCCCCTCTGGTGCCTGTCCATCCTTTCTCTCTCTGTCTTGCTCTTGTATCTGGATGCTCTTGGCTGTGCATGGTCCCCCGAGTCTCACTCATCTCACTGCCTCACATGTGATCTTCACTCTGTAAACGCGGGGATTATTTTTAGCAGATATTCACAATGCTGGCTCATTGGCAAGTTTGGGTTTTTTATTGGTTTGCTTCTTTTTTCTCCACCTGAGTTTAGGTAAGGAGAGAACTTATCCTAGAGGCTCAGTGCATGGATCCGTGCCCCAGGAAGTGAGGTACTATTTCAGTGGCCGAAATGTGCCCCGTTGTGCTCAGTGGACGTTAATCTGGTTATGGCTGTTTCTAATGGCGATGTCCACTTGCATTTTTAAAAATTTATTATTTATTTTTATTTTTATTTTTTAATATATTTTATTGACTTTTTACAGAGAGGAAGGGAGATAGAAAGTCAGAAACATCGATGAGAGAGAGACATTGATCAGCCACCTCCTGCACGCCCCACAGTCGATATGTGCTCAAGCAAGGTACATGCCTCCGACCGGAATCGAACCTGGCACCTTTCAGTCCTCAAGCCGACGCTCTATCCACTGAGCCAAACCGGTCTTGGCTATTTATTTATTTTTATTAATGTGTTACATGTATACATATTTTCCCACCACTCACATTCTTCCCCATGTTTGTGATCAGACAACTCTCTTCCCAGCCCCCCCGATGCTTGTAGACCATCTCCCCTGAAATAACTTCATTCACAGAACCACACCCGTATCTTCTTTCATCTTCTCGGTGTCTGCTTTTCCAAACCACGGAGCGCCTGTCTCTTCTGCGAGTGCCGCTGTGAACGCTCGGAAACGCCAGGCAAAGCGGGTTTCTGGGCTGGGGAGACTCTTATTGCTTCATCCAGTCTGTTCCTGCCTTTTGGGCTGAGCAAAGTCCCCTTCAGAAAGGTGCTCCCTGTCTCCCACGCCTCTCAGGATGCTGAGCTCTCAGACCTCAGTTCTTTGGGGGGTCGGGGTGGGGTGCAGAGGGGGAGGTCCAGCATCCGCTGGAGGCGTTGGTATTTTTCCACAAAGAACCGCACATCGTGAAAGCTAAACGTGCTATTAGCATACAGAGCCCGGGATTTCACAGGCTTAGGGGAAAATAGGTGAGGATTGTGGACACCTAATCACCAAAATAAAGGGTTTCCCTGTGTCGCCGTGTTCGCTCTCTGCCTTGGCGATAGGCGTGTTCACGTTAAAGATTCCGCCCGGCTTTTCTGAGCAGCCCGCGGAGGGCAAGGCCCGGGGCTCCCCAGGACTGTGCGGGGTCCGGCTCCGGAAGCATCCGGAATTGCTGGGATTCCTACGTCAGAATGGATCGGAGAGCATCGGGCCCTGAGAGCTTTTTTTTTTTTTTTTTCCCCTTCGTTTCTGCCTTTTTCAGAATCACCAGAAATAAGCATGTGGAGTTTGATTTCTTTACCGTGAATAGTTGTACGAAAATATCTCTAGGCCACGTTCTAAGTTTGCAGTTGTATGTGTGAACGCTCAGAGGAGACTTTTGAGGAAATTCCTCTTCTTTCCCCTGAAAAAAAAAAAAAAAAAAGCTGATGGTGGAGTATTCTCCCCCAAATGTGTATCCCCTCTTCCCACCCCCACCCCCAATCCGTATTCCTTCCCCTCTGGCCTTCCTGCACTTCCCTCAGGGGGACACACCCTATTCTAGTATCTTCCTACCCTGGGCCTGGCTGGTTGTGGGGTGCTGGGGTGCCCACATAGTGCAGATTCCTGACCTAGTGCATCGGGTCCTTTGGTGGCAGACGCCAGAACCTTCACTTCCATATATATTTTTTGTGGGTGCAGGTCTCAGGCCCCCAGGTTCTGAGAACCCCTGTCCAGTCCATCGTCACTGGAGCGTTATGGCAGATGAACCCTGCATTAAGGCATGTTTCCTCTGCATTTTTTAAAAAATATATTTTATTGATTTTTTTTTTACAGAGAGGAAGGGAGAGGGAACGAGAGTTAGAGACATTGATGAGAGAGAAACATCGATCAGCTGCCTTCTGCACGCCCCCCACTGGGGATGTGCCCGCCACCAGGATACATGCCCTTAACTGGAATTGAACCCGGGACCCTTCAGTCCACAGGCCGACGCTCTATCCACTGAGCCACACCGGTTTCGGCCCTCTGCAGTGTTTTGTGATTGGAGAACAGGCTGCCGGTAGGCCTGCAGAGACGGTCGCCATGTCTTTGAGAGTCAGGGGACCCGGTTTTCTAGGCTCACCCCAACCTCTCAGCCAAAGACATTTCAGGTTCACAGGGCGCTGGGCCTGGTAGAGGAATACAGGCTCCTTTGAACAGGGACAACCCAGGTTCCGGGTACATTCTGCGCCGTTCTATTTGCCACCTCCCGTTCAGCCCCTGCCTGTATAATCCCTCAACTGTCCCCTGCTCTGAGTCACCGCAGAGACGCCGCTCCTCGGTAGAACCTCATTAAGGTTTCAGCTGCTCACAGCTTTTGTTTTATGGCTCCAGCTTCCACGATGTTAAGAGACGGAGATTTGGGCTTCTGGGAGGGGTCATTTACACACGGAAAGCTGGGGGCCTCCCTGTGATGTTCAGGGCGTCAGCAGATGGAAAGAGACAAGGTTTCGGGCAGCGCGGCGTCGATGAAATAGAATACCGCGGAGGCCAGCGGGAGAGAATACCAAGTGACTGGAAGAGCATGATTTGTGTGGCATTTGCATGATTTTATGTAAAATGTCATTTGCTTTAAAGCCATGGTGTTTTTTTTTTATATCCAGGCTATTTATTTAGGGAGGCCTGAAGTGACTCACCCAGCATCAAGCCCATCTTCACAGCGTTCACATTTTTACAATGAATATTTGTACCGTCTTTCCCGCTAAGTACACAGGGGTCGGTGCATCGTCTCTGGGTGAAGGAGCGTGCTTGTCTTTTGTGGTTGTGCCCCAGATCATACCGAGCCACTCGCTGCCCGTCCCGCGTGGCTCTCTCCGCTGGGATTGCACGACTTTCTCTTGCCCCCTGTGCGCTGTTTTAATGGAGGTAAGCAGCCATTCACCGAGAGCCGTTGGCGATGCCAATTAGCGCTGCCACTTACGTTTTGTCGGCTGTCGGCTAACGTGATAATCCCGCCCGCGGCAGGCGGGCAAGGACAGGGGGAGGCCGGGGAGCCGGCTTTGGGGGTGGTTTCTGGGTAGAAGGTCTTCCTCCTTTTATTTGCCAGGCCCTGAGAGCTCAGCTTCTGGGCACAGCCTTCCCGGTGCCTCTGTCCCTCCCGCTGCCTTCCCCGGCATCCACCAGGGGACAGTTAAACCCTCTGCTGATTGGTCCCTGGTGTCCTTGCGTTCCCTGCTCTCTTCCTCCAGCCAGGTGAGAAGGCACCCCTCGTGGACAGAGACTGACTTCTGAGTCCTTGCGTCTCCCTGAGGTTCTGTGCCCCGCCTTTCTAGAAGGCGCTTAGTAGAGAGATTGGCCGGATACGTGGTGGAGGGTAGGAGATGCCTGTGAACTGGTCATACGGCATTCATTGGTTGGCGTTCCTATCTAGTCCCTTCCTTGGTTCATCTTCTTTCAGGCAAAGTGGCTGCTGGTGGTGTTTCCAGCTCACGGTTTCTAAAGGGAAGGGTGTTTCTCATCTGAAAAGCAGTCAGGACTTGGTCAAAGGAAGGAGGTTTCTGAACGGCAGGTGGCTGGCTTCCTTGTTGCGTGTGGTGTGCTTTGCTTAATAATTTGCAAGGAGAGCACAGCAGTTTTACGGAAATGAAGGCGCCCCCGGTAGAAAACACGCAACAGTGGGAAGGATAAAGTGAAATTCCCCTTTGGCCCGAGATATTTCTCATCTGAAAAAACTTATGAAGTTTTTCCACATCTCCCATCATCTCCTTTTCCTTCTCTCCTCCTAGGCGATGTAGATATGACATTTTAAAGCTTCCTATAACAGACATTTTCCATGGCATTCGTTTTTAATGACTCGCTAATGGTTGATAGTATGAGTATGCCATCACTTATTTAACCGTACCAATGTTTTGGATATTTAGGTTGCTCAGAGTTTTTTACTTTTGTAGACAACTCTTTCATAAATACCTTTGTATTTGGGTATCATTCTATATTGATGGTTCATTGGGGCGCTATGGCCAATAAATTTTTAAAATGTTGGATATATTCCCAGTTGACTAATTCATGACTTATTTTTACTGATATCTAAGATGTTACATTGACAAGGTTCAGGTTTTAAGTTTAACTTGGAGTTTTCTTGTTATTACATTTAATCTCGAATTAGAAAGTACCTGTTTCGTTAGAATTTGAGCTGAATGTCCTGATGACGGGTCAGACTGAGGAAGTTCACCCTGCAATCACAAGACCGCTATTCCTGAATATTCTAAAAAATAGCAGTCATTGATCTTCTAAATGTTTTCTCATGAAATATGCTATGTTTATACACAAATATCAACAATATGTATATTTAACACTAAAACACACACACACACACACACACACACACACACACACACACAAAACCAGATCTTTCTACTGCCCAATACCTTTGAAACTCCTTTATGCTTTCCTCTTGTGGACTTTTTTTTTTTTTTTCTTCCCTAAAGAGCTGGATGGTGCTATGTTGAGGAAGATTTGGAAATATCTCATTTTTTTTAATGTCTCACTGTTTCCCTTTCCCCTGCTGGCTTCCCCCTGTTCAGTCTGCAGCCCCTTCTACCCTGACTCAGTGAACAGCCTCTGAATGGCCTCTCTGCTTCTCACATCTGATCCACCTCAGCCAGACCCCCTGTGGCCGGCGTGATGGCTGAGATACATAAACTGAATAACGCCGTTCCTCTGCCCGAACCCGTGCCCGGTTTTCCGTTTAACTTGGAGTAAAATCCACTCGCTCCCCATGACCTGCGGAGCTGTCTAACCCGTCCTGGTCCTCACCCTCACCCACTCGTCCCCATTCCTGCCCCAGCCACGCTGGCCTTGCCCCAGGCTCCTCCACGTTTCCCAGCCTGGGCCAGGCCTCTCTGCTTCGTGACCAGCAGACCTTCTTTCCCCCAGTTTGCTCATCAAGGCGCCCCTTGGACCATTCTCTCCAAGCACCTGATTCTTCTTCTTCTTCTTTTTTTCAATATATTTTATTGATTTTTTACAGAGAGGAAGGGAGAGGGATAGAGAGCTAGAAAGATCGATGAGAGAGAGACATCTATCAGCCGCCTCTTGCACGTCCCCCACTGGGGATATGCCCACAACCAAGGCACATGCCCTTGACCTGAATCGAACCTGGGACCTTTCAATCCGCAGACTGATGCTCTATCCACTGAGCCACACCCGTTTTGGCCACCTGGTTATTCTTGCTGATCACATCCTATCAGCTTTGTGCCTTGCATCTGTTGCATTTTAATTGATGTTTTGCTTATGGGTCAGACCTAGAGGACTCTAAATAAGTGTCAGGAGTGTAGATGCCATGTCTTTTGGTTCATCACCTTGGACTTCCAACACTATGTAAACATTGAAATGAATGAGTGAAAAGAATGCATTCGGAAGAGAAGAGTAACATTCCAAATTTTCATATTCAAAAGCGATTCATGGTCTTCTGGGTCCGACAAAGCACAACTGGTGCAGTTGGCTGTATCAGGCCTTCGAAATCCCCCTTTGAGCTGGCTCTCTGTTACTTTTAGTTCTGCCCGACCCACTTATGAGACGTGACCAGTTTAGGTGAAACAGTCCAGTAGAGAGTTATTATCTCTAGGGCTTATCTCAGGTATTTAAAATGGAAAGATGTAGGCAGCAGGACAAAGCAGGAGGGATCCTGATAGAGTGGAAAGAATGTGGGCTTCGGAGTCATAAAAACCGAGTTTAAAGGGGAGTTATGTGGCCTATTAACTTGTAATCTTGGGAAAGGACTTAACCTTTTGGTCCCCTGATGCTCTCATCTGCAAAAATGTGATAAAATCTGTCTCATAGGTTTGCTGTGGAGATCAAAGGGGACCATATGTGTGTGTGTGTGTGTGTGTGTGTGCGCGCGCGCGCATGCTTGCACATATATACATACATATATATATGTATATATGTATGTATATATATAAAATCCTAACACTATGCTTGCCACAAAATTGGCATTTAAATTATATCATTATCAGTATTATTAGAAGCCACGTGCCTGTAGTAAATTGCTTAATCTTTTTTTTTTTTTTTTGGCTACTCTTAATCTGTAAAATGAGGATGATTTTTATTAACAGGAATAATTGGAGGATTAAATTACACAATGTGATTGATGTGTATTATAAATTATTACACCCTTTCACAATCAATTTGCACGTAATTATTATACGTAATATAATAATACAGAGGGAACTGATATAGGATACCCAGAGCTACGCGACCTGGCTCATAGTTGACCTTCAATAAATGAATGAGGGTGGTTAATCAAAATCACAGCAGGAAAGAATTGGGATCGAGTTACTTGGTGGCAGTTTGGAGCCTTTACATGCCATTGGTTCGTTCAGTACCCGTTCCTCGGGACCTGATTCGGTGCTGGGTGCTCAGCTCGGCGCTGCTGCGACCAGGAGGACAGAGAAGGAGCTAGCCTGAGAGCCCGAATGGTTAGCGCAAAAGGGCACTTCCCCCTGGAAGAGGCAGTCATTGATCTCATGAATAAGTACCGTATTTTCCGGCGTATAAGAGGACTTTTTCACCCAGGAAAATCTTCTCAAAAGTTGGGGGTTGTCTTATACGCTGGGTGTCATCTTATAGGGCAGGTATATCCCAAACTCTATATTTTAACTGGAAAAGTGGGGGGTCATCTTATACTCGGAACATACGGTACTGTGCAGTGAGAGGCATCTCGTTGGGGCAGCGGTTCTCAACCTTCCTAATGCCACGTCCCTTTAATGCAGTTCCTTATGTGGTGGTGACCCCCAACCATCAAATTATTTTCGTCACCCCCACATGAGGAACTGCATTAAAGGGACGTGGCGTTAGGGAGGTTGAGAACCACTGCATTGGGGAAAGGGAAGGAGTGCTGTTTCTGAGTTGTGTTGTGTGAATTGGAGCTGAAGGCCAGGCTGGAGATGCCCGGGGGGTGGGGGGTGGGTGGGAGGTGCCCTGATGGGGGTCAGGTAGGACCTCTGAGGTCGGGAAAGCCGCCTGCAGCCTCTGCCAGCCAGTGTGTGTGTGGCGTTGGCGAGCTCTCTAGCCGGATGGGAACGCGCATCCCTGTGCCCACGGCTTGCTGTGGGAAGAAGGCGCCAGAAAGTGCTGGGCCCCCAGAAACGTGTCCGTGCGTGCTTTGCAGTCCCCTGGGGTCGGTCCTCGTCTCTGTACACAGGACGTTACGAGAACACACAGCTCTTCAGCTTCGCTACTCAGACACGTGTTTCTTTTCCTTTTCTTCTTTCTAATTCGGCTCGATCTTATCTGTGCCTTTGTCTGTACGAGGTCAAAGTTTGGCTGATCCTGGGCACTTCACACTCTGCTGTTGGAACATCACTCAGCTCCTTAGGAGGGGCCCTCTCACCCCCTGGCCGAGAATGAGCGTCCCCTTTCCCAGATTCCAAACCAGAAGTGGATCCGGTTAAGCTCCTTGTGGTGATGATCTTTGTGACGGCAGCAACTCAGCGTTTGGTTCGCAGTGTCCACCGGCCGGAGAGCCGGAACCCCTGGGACCGCACTCACTGCTCTCAGCAGCCCTGGCGAAGGAGGCCACTGTCATCTGGTCACGGGGTGGAGGGGTCAGGGATGGGGGGTGGAGAGGCACTGAGAGCGGGGTGGCTTGGTCTCCTGATTCCCATCCAGTATCTGTCACTTCCTGTGGCACATGCTTTCCTGTGTCATGCCTTCAGACTCTGGGTTTCTTTCTAGGGTTGCCCGCCTCCATCCTCTCGCTTTTCTCTCTCTAGGACCACCGCATCTCCTCTTGGTGTCCCTGTGGCCATCTCACGCAGCAGACCCTTCTGAGCCAGACGCTGTGGCTCTGGGCAGGCCTGCGCCTGCCTTGAGTCATCTATCTCTTTTTTTAAAAAATATATTTTATTGTTTCAGAGAGGAAGGAAGAGGGATAGAGAGTTAGAAACATCGATGAAAGAGAAACATCAATCAGCCCTCCTGCACGTCCCCCACTGGGGATGTGCCCACAACCAAGGCACATGCCCTTGACCAGAATCGAACCTGGGACCTTTCAGTCTGCAGGCCGACGCTCTATCCACTGAGCCAAACCAGTCATTTTCCTCTGCCTCCCAAATGCAAATATTATTGTCACTTTTGTCAGACATCTCTGCAGGCCCTACATATGCAAGAGCAGATCCCTTAAATGGTCCAGAGTGAATGTTTGGATAAGGATACCCACTCTGGTGTCCTGCAACAGTTATTTTAAGTGCCCTGGGGTGAAGCATTAATTATCTTCCAAAAAGATAATAGAGCCGAAACCCGTTTGGCTCAGTGGATAGAGCGTCAGCCTGCAGACTGAAAGGTCCCAGGTTCGATTCCGGTCAAAGGCACGTACCTTGGTTGCGGGCACATCCCCAGTAGGGGGCGTGCAGGAGGCAGCTGATCGATGTTTCGCTCTCATCAATGTTTCTAACTCTCTATCCCCCTCCCTTCCTCTCTGTAAAAAATCAATAAAATATATTTAAAAAAAACGATAATAGAGACAGCAGATATGGAAATCCCAAGCATCTCTTATGACTCTGTCAGACCAGGTTTTAAGAAAATATTTTGATCATAATAATTGCACTTTATGAGAAAAGAATAAAAGGGTTCTGTGAAGCCAGCAGGAGCTGTATGATCAGGAGATAAAATTGGGTCCCTGTCTCTAGGTTGGGGTGCATAAACAGAGGCTACATCCAGTTCATCTTGAAAATGGCTGGCTGTTTGATATGAGCCATATCTCATGGGGAGTCCTTTTGTTACCCACATTAGTTCCTGCCCTGGGGAGCCAGAATGATAAACTATTAATCTAGTCTACATTGTCAGGAATAGAGCCGAGAGAGAAGTTTCTGTGTGACAAATAGCATAGTGAGTCCTTTACCTGGGTTTGCTTCCCGTGGAGTGGTTTACGGATGAATAAAGGTTTGTGTTTCAATAAGGCTCATAATAAACCCTTATTCTGACTTACTACGAGCATTATTTATGTGCACCACCCGACCCAATATTTTAAGTCATCAAATAATTAGGTAGGTAGCAGGGACAAGGATTGAAAAGCTCTTGCTTCTTATTTACTTTACTTGGCCAAATACAAACAAAATGCTAAAATTATAAGTTACAGGGATGTGATTGGGGAGGACATTTGAGGTCACTTTTGGACTTAGAGTTCTTAGAACATAATCATGTTTCAATATTTTTCAAGCATTATTTTGGGGCCTTGACTAAGTATCAGTCACTGTGCCAGGGCACAAAGATGAATAGTTTCTGATTGATCACAACTGGTTTTGAGATGCGTTAAGTGTTCAAAAAATCACAAATTGATACATAAATGTCGATGGACATTTTTTAAAATTGATTTTTATAGAGAGAGGAAGAGAGAGAGAGAGAGATAGAAACATCAATGAGATAGGAACATCATCAATCAGCTGCCTCCTGCACGCCCCCTACTGGGGATTGAGCCCACCCCCCGGGCATGTGCCCTGGACAGGAATCAAACCAGGGACTCTTCAGTCCGTAGGCCGACAACGCTCTAGCCACTGAGCCACACCAGCTCGGGGGGACTTATTTTCAGGATGGTTGACTTAAAAATGAAACCACCTGATGCCCCAGCCTCAGGACCCCTCCCCAGTCTTGCTTTTAATGGGGCACAATAGCAGCCTGCAGTGCTAGCTCTCTCACAGCTCCGCCTTCTCAGCTTCCCGGCCGGGTGTATTGCTTAAAGCCCGAATAAAAGGAAGTCTCGCGTACACTCCCAGGGTCTCCTATGTCCACGACTCCTCGGGAATATTTCTGTTTTTATAATCAGATAATTTTGAGTTGCCAGTACCTGGATCTTAATTTCCCGCATCTTACTTCCTGAATGAATTAGATTTATTTACTTCTGCCGGCTATGCTAGGGACTTTATTTGGTTATATACAAATATGTCTTTAAGGACAGGAAATTACTTATTTGGGAAGGCGCATATAAACCATTTATGTCTTCTGTTGGGCATGATGGAAATGCAAAATGGATCTGCGCGTGTCTTCCCCGTGTTAATAGTTGCGTGAAAGAGTCTCGGAGAAAGTCACTCCCAGCTCAGGATTTGGATGTGAGGCATCATGAACACGGTGGCATCGGCCCCGGAAGTGGTCCACAGAGTAGTCTGCGGGCAGCGGCCTTTGCTCTCTTAGTGAGAAGTGCCGCTGGCAGGATGATGGTGAATAAAATGCCGACTGAGCGTGTTTCCCCTTGCGGTTGATAGGAAAGCCGTTGTTTTGTTGACCAACTGGTAGACTTTCAGTGACCCTGAATTTGGAAGTTGTTTACTTTGCTTGGGAAGTTTGAAAATGAGCTCTCCCTGAGAGGCAAGATGCTGGGTTCTTGGCTTTTCCTTCTTCCCTTCCCCTTCCCCTTCCCCTTCTCACTCTCCTTCCCTTCCCTTCCCTTCCCTTCCCTTCCCTTCCCTTCCCTTCCCTTCCCTTCCCTTCCCTTCCCTTCCTTTCTCCCTCCCCTCCCCTCCCCTTCTCCCTTCCCTCCCCCTCCTCTCTCTTTCTCTCTTTTTTAGAGAAAAGTAGACTTTTTAATGAAAGAGAAATCCATCTACCAATTCAATGTGGAGTGTATTTTCACTGTTTTGAAGGCGTGAGTGTTTGTAAAGTGACAGTAATCACACCCTCTGTGGCTGGGTCCCTTCGCGCATTGGGACAGGGGTGCTTTGCGCTAGAACATCCAGGCGCCCAGGGGTAGGCGGCCCGGACATCTCGGGGCAGCCTGGTTCCGTGAGAAGATGGGTGCGAAAGCTTCGTCTCTCCAGACCTCGAGTTCTCTGCGCCTTCAGCAGCGTCCAGGTGCGGGGGACAGAGTCTGGGAGGGAACATCGAGTGACCCTGCAAAGGGAGTCCGTGCTGCTCATGGACCAAGGCAGAGTGGTCCTCTTTCCCTCCTTCTCTTCTTCCCTCCTTCCTCTTCCCTCCCTCCTCTTCCCTACCTCCCTGTTTCTCCCATTCTCCTCCTTCCCTCGCTCCCTCCTCTTCCCTCCCTGTTTCTCCCATTCTTTTCCCTCCCTCCCTTTCCCTTTCCTCCCTTCCTCCCCATCCAACCACCCACCCATCCACCCACCACCCATCCATCCACCCACCCATCCATCTATCCATCTATCCATCCATCCATCCATCCATCCATCCATCCATCCATCCATCCCTGTGCCTCTGCCCTCTGCCAGGCCCAGTGCTCCTGTGCACCTTGGATCCAGTGGAGAACGGGCACCGTCAGCACCGCCTCCACAGGGGCTCTGGGACACGCTGCCCCGGGGAGCAGGTGGTGAAATGACTGGACACTGCCCCTTAGGCTTCGGCTCCTGAGGATGAGAAAGCGGGGCCGAGGGAGGAAGGGGCGTGGCCAGTTTCTGAGAGGGCAGGCACCCAGGCCCAGGCTCTTTCATTCCCTCAGACGGCTGCCATGTCAGCCATGACATTTCAGAAGATTCCCATTTTTTTCCCAGGAAACTTCCCCTTAAGAACGTTCTAAACAATGTTATGCTTACTTTTTCATGTTAACGTAGAGTTCATGGGTGCGGTGTGTGTGTGTGTGTCATGTTAACAAAGAGTTAATGGGTGCCGGTGTGTGTTTGTGTGCACCATACAATTTTCATGCAGTTTAGCTCGTATATTTCATTGCCATTACCCTTATGTGAATCAGACAGGAGAGTTTTTTTGGTTTTGTTTTTGAGTGTTGCTTTTGCTCTTATTTTTATTTATTTAAAGTTTTCTTTTTCAATTACCCTTTACATTTAATATTATTCTAGTATGCCAGTTTCAGGAGCACAGCTTAGTGGCTAGACAGTCACATACTTCAGCAGTGCCACCTGATATTTCCAGCTCCCCTGGCACCACATTCGGCAGCTACGGGTCTGTTCTCTGTATCTGAGTCTGTTTCTGTTTGTTCATTCATTTTGCTCTTCAGATTCCACATGTAAGTGAGATCATATGCTATGTGTCCCTTTCTGTCTGACTTATTTCACTTAGCACAGTACCCTCTAGGTCCATTCGTGATGAATCGAATGGTAAAATTTCAAGTCTTTTTTTTTTTAATTTATTTTACTGATTTCTCACAGAAAGGAAGGGAGAGGGATAGAAAGCTAGAAACATCGATGAGAGAGAGACATTGATCAGCCGCCTCCTGCACGCCCCCAACTGGGGATGCGCCCGCAACCAAGATACATGCCCTTGACCGGAATCGAATCTGGGACCCTTAAGTCCATAGGCTGACGCTCTATCCACTGAGCCAAACCGGTTTCGGCAAGATTTCTGTCTTTTTTATGGCCTAGTAATATTCCACTGACTATATGCACCAGCTCCTTTTTATCCAGCTTCTAGTGATGGGCACCTGGGTGGCTCCTGTATCTTGACGCTTGCAGATGACACTGCAGGGAACCTCGTTTTTGCTTTTCCACACCCGTTGTGTAGAAGGGAAGTAGGGGCCCGGAGGTTGAGTTGCAATAAGCGCAGAGCGACAGCATCGGAGACCAGAGCGAGACATCGTGACCCCCGGCTGCTGCTGCGGCTTCCACGTGGCTTTCTGTGACAGGGCCGTCACGCGCCCTTGGTGTCCGAGGCATCCTCACGCTCACGGGCTGTGACAAGGTTGTAGAAACAGTTAAAGCAGCGGTTCTCAACCTGTGGGTCGCGACCCCTTTGGGGGTCGAACGACCCTTTCACAGGGGTCACCTAAGACTATTGGAAAACACCTATTTCCCATGGTCTTAGGAACCAACACACCGCTCCTCGGTGTAGCAAAGTGTAGCCATGTAGTTTACTCTTGTCCTAGGAAGACTGTGACCCATGCTACACCACGATTCAAGACAAAAATTTCATTTATTTGTAATTAGAAATAGATATTTCACAATATACAATTACATATCGTTTTTGTGATGAATCCCTATGCTTTAATGATGTTCCATTTGTAACAACGAAAATACATCCTGCCTATCAGATATTGACATGACAGTTCATAACAGTAGCAAAATGACAGTGATGAAGTAGCAATGGAAATCATTTTATGGTTGGGGGTCACCACCCCATGAGGAGCTGTCTTAAAGGGTCACGGCCTTAGGAAGGTTGAGAACCACTGAGTTAAAGGGACATGACCCGCCCTCTGGCAGTGTGTCACCTGGAGAAGGGAAAGCCTTCCTGAGGTTTATGGGTGTCCAGGAAACCTTTTTCCTGGGTTTCACCTTTTAGCGCAGGTCAGATCCTGAAACCGTAAAAAGAAGTATAACTCAGCAAGGACAATGCCTCACCCATTTCCTTCTCGCATGCCCCGCCCTCTCCTTTCTCGTTGCTCTTCCTACTTGACTGTGATGAGGGTACTAGCTGGCTCCTGACTTTCTTTTGAGGAAATGGAGGGGGTGGATCTCCATGCCCTGGGTCCTCACTGTTACCAGGCCACCTGGACAGCGCTTGCCCGCCTGGCCCACCCTCAGCAGCTCCTGGCACCTACCTTTTAGCTTGGTTTCCGAAGCTGAGGTGGGGGTGGACAAAGCCTGGCCGCAGACATGACTGGGGATGAGCTTGGAACGCAGTCACTCCATGTGACAGCTCTCAGCAGCTCAGCCCTTACTGAAAGGGAGGCTCCTGGGATGGGGAGCAGAATTCATTGCGGGCCTTGCTCTAGCCTACAGATCACCCCCAACTTCTCAGCTGCCAAGCAGAGCCAGGCATCTTTCCAGCAGTAAATGCCAAGTGTCACAGTTCAGTAGCTCGTTGATTCTATACGGCATTTTCCTGACATGGCTGAATATTTTCGCCAACTCAAACAGGCCATTGTCAATATTGTTAAACTGTTATATGGAATGGCTACAATCTACCTTAGATTCAAGCCAAGAAACATTTGCCAATGGAGACCCCGCCTCTGTATGTATTGGGCATCTTCATTATAGCCATCAGAGTGGTAAGGTATGGGAGATCATCCAAAGGATCTGTGTGCATGCAGATAAGCATAACCAATGGACACAGACACCTGGGGGCGGGGGTGAGGGCATGAGTGAGGTGTGGGGGTGGGGGGCAATGGGGGATAAGGACACATATGTAATAACATAATCAATAAAGAAATAAAACACAAACAAACAAAAATGGTAGTACCATATTTAAAGCTTAAGTTTGCTGCCTTTAAATATAGCACTTTCCAAAAACGGAGATTAAAAAAAAAAAAAAACTTGTAAAATGATTTTGAATGTAAAACATCTGATAGGAAGAGGTGCTGCAAGTAAAAAAAAAAATAAAATTAAAATGTTCTTAAAGGGGCCCGAAAATATCACCTCGTGTAAACAGAAAAGCCAAACAGAACTCGGAGCCTGAAGCAGTGACCATTTTGTAACAGTTACAGCCATATTTGCTCCCATGTCTTGGAGTTTCTTAACAAATTACTGTGAAATCAGGTTAGTGGAAACATGAGGAGGAGCGCACAACGTGAGCCTGCTTTTTCCCTTCGTTTTCCATGGCCGCGTTTTCGCTGATGATCAGTGTGCCAGTAGAATGTGGCCCCCGAGGTCGCATGTCGCAGAACCTTAAATTACCGGAAGCAGCAGGTGCCCGAGGGGCCGCTCTGGAATGTGTGATTGGGGTTTCCCAGGGGGCTGGGTCAGGGGTGAGCGCCTGGAAGGCTGGGTCCTTTTCTGCCGAGAATACATGTCACTAATTAGGAGGGGAACTGTGTGCAGCAACTGTATACAGTGGCACCTCGAGATACGAGTGCCCTAACATATGAGATTTTTGAGATATGAGCCATGGAGCGAGCGATTTTTGCTTTGAAATACGAGCAACAGTTGAGATAGGAGTCATCGCGCGGATCGGCCGGCTGCACACGACCCACCAGTTTACCGCGACTCGAGCGTCTCATAGTTTCCCACGCCTCAAGGTTACGGAACGAATTAAACTCGTATCTCGAGGTACCACTGTACTTAGATCATCAGTGGATGCTGCCTGCCCCAGCGGGTACAGAAATGCAGCTCCAATAGCATCTGCTAGGATGTAGCGAAGTCTGTTGAAAAGAGTTTATACTTCCCCCCCATGTCTTGGATTATTGAAGATATTTTAGGGGGGGCAAATGCGAGAGGGAAATCTCTTTATGCAAATGTATTTCCGAAGACAAAGGAGGAAAAGGAGAGGTTTGTGTGTGTTACCTGCCAGAACCGATCCTGGATTCCAAACTCTTTTAGATAATGATTCAACTATTAAGCTGGGGACAATCACACAATATGTACCAGATGAAATCGTTTGTAACCCGTGACCTGAGCTTCGGACGGATCCCAGATTATTTCTCGTAACCCTTCTCTTTCTCATGTGTCCCACACCCCCACGTAACGGTTTTCAATGGCACTCTTAGGAAAGAAATAGCTCAACAGCAACCATATTTTTTTTTTCATACCCTGACCAATATTTTGGCTGTTTTTCAGAAGAATCAGGATTTTGCAAAATTAAATAAAGGTTTCTAAAATGCCAGCTTCAGAAAGTTTTATTTAATTTGTGGAATAATTTTGTGTGTTTTTTTTTTTTTCCTCTCAATAGGGTCTTTATTAATTTAGCCTAGTTACTTAGTGCTTATATTAAATAATCTAATAATAAAAGTCAGCGTTGTAACATAACGTTTCCCAAATGTGAAGCTGCATCTATTACATGAGACAAAAATCTTTTTGCTGCAAAATGTAAAAACCCATGTATAGAATTACAAGGCCCCAAATCATACTGTGTGTGTGTGTGTGTGTGTGTGTGTGTGTGTGTGTGTGTATATATATATATATATATGTTTTAAGTAGAACATTTCTGTAGCGTAAGGGTATAGTCAACTCAAGGAAAGATTGACAGACAGCTGTCTATCCTCAGGGTGGATTCAGAAAGCTCTCTAACTTCATATTTCAGTGTTTTACTACTAACAATGTTCCTGAGGACAATTTTTCCTGAAAGATACAGATACGATCTAAGATAAAAGTTAGAATTCTTAAGGAGTCAAAAACTACCTTGTTTGTGTTTGTCAATAATACCCAAGTTGATACAGATAGAGGAGCTGTAGGGAGTTGGGAAATAGTACCTTATTTTCTGGAGTATAAGATGACCCCCAACTTTTCCAGTTAAAATATAGAGTTTGGGATATACCCGTCCTATAAGATGACACCCGACGTATAAGACGACTCCCGACTTTTGAGAAGATTGTCCTGGGTTAAAAAGTCCTCTTATACGCCGGAAAATACAGTACATCCTGCGTGCGTATGTGGATTTTTAGATCACTTATCTACCACTATAGCCTCAACATTTATTTGGGAATCCTTGAATTATTTATCTGTGCCTGGCGTTTTCTTTTGTGTTGTTACAAATGCCAGATTAAGTGTATTGCAGGTTCCCAGACAAATGTAGAAGTGATCATGGCCCTTGAATAATGCAAAATGCCGGAAGAATGCTGTTTCATTTTCCGTGTCCTTTTACCCCAACGCAAGACACGGGAAGCGTAGACTTTAAAATCAGGGCAGAAGGTGAAGAAGAGCTGTAGAAAGTTGTGTCTGGCTGAGATAGGCAAGAGAAAGGGAAATGCGTATCATACTTCAAGAATCACTTTTAGCAGGTGTTTTTGTCTCTTTTCTCATGGAAAAGTCTTCCCCACCCAAGGTTTAACGGTAATAATTGCTACCATTTGCTGATATACCGCAGTCGGTCACAGGTTAGAAACAAGCTGAGTTATTACTCACTGCTGGGCTGGGTTTACCCATGAGCTGACTTATGGATAAGTGATCCAATGGCACGATTTCATAGGACAGACAGTTTTTTTTTATAATATATTTTATTGATTTTTCACAGAGAGGAAGGGAGAGGGATAGAAAGTTAGAAACAGCGATGAGTGAGACATCGATCAGCCGCCTCCTGCACGCCCCCCACTGGGGATGTGCCCACAACCAGTGTACAGTGGTACCTCGAGATATGAGTTTAATTCGTTCCGTCACCTTGAGGCGTGGGAAACTGTGAGACGCTTGAGTCCCGGTAAATGGGTGGGTCGTGTGCGGCCGATCCTCGCGATGACTCCTATCTCAAATGTAGCTCGTCTTTCAAAGCAAAAATCGAGCACGGCTCGTATCTCAAAAATCTTGTATGTTAGGGCACTCGTATCTCGAGGTACCACTGTACATGCCCTTGCCTGGAATCGAACCTGGGACCCTTCAGTCCGCACGCCGACACTCTATCCACTGAGCCACACCGGTTTCGGCAGTTTTTCGTTTTTTTAACAAAGCCGCTGCATAGGGCTGTGGCCACGGCCACTCTGAGGAGGGTGAACAGGTGCCATCTGTGTCAGGAGTTCTTCTGTTTCTAGAAAAGGCCTCGTCACCAGGGGGTGTGGAAATAACACCAGGAGCCGGAAGCCCCAGGCTTAAGTTCCTTGGAGGCTGGCTTTATTTAAATTTTTAATTATTTTCTTTTATTGATACTCCTTTGCTGAAATCTTTTTCAGGAAGTAATGAGATATATAACCCCCCAGCCTTTGGATATTAAAGCAGATGTCTCATCTTTCTCCCCCCAGGCTGAGTTTTCACTCTGCTTTGAAAATCCATGTTAAAACATACTCAGAATAAAAGAACATTCTTCACTGGATTGCACGATCCGAATACCGCTGGTCTCTTGGCAGGTTCCTGTCTCTGTCTCACATGTTGATGGCTGGGTTTCATTCTACAGTACAGTGGTACCTCGAGATACGAGTGCCCTAACATATGAGATTTTTGAGATACGAGATTTTTGAGATACGAGCCGTGGAGCGAGCAATTTTTGCTTTGAAATACGAGCAACATTGGAGATAGGAGTCATTGCGCGGATCAGCCGGCTGCACAGGATCCACCAGTTTACCGAGACTCGAGTATCTCATAGTTTCCCACGCCTCAAGGTTACGGAACGAATTAAACTCGTATCTTGAGGTACCACTGTATACCCAGTAGATAGCCATTTTTATCAGTATCCATCTAGATGCGGCTGCACATGGGGAGAATGGTGTCTGTGTACTTCAGGAGGTATCCGAGGCAGGCCTTCATGTAGGACATGTTTCTCAGATTAGAAGCACAGGGGATAAAAGCGATCGTTTTGGTTTCTTTGAGGAGTGGTTGCACTTAGCTACGTGTTTCGAGATCATAAGCCCCCCTGCTCCATGGTGTGGGGAGCGTGTGTTACTGGCTTATTTCTGCATCGTTGCCATTTGTGCTGGAGACACTAAAGAAAAACTTGTGGAGTGAAGGAAGGAATGATGACTACTTAATACACACCCTTCTGATGCCCTATTGATTATGTTGCATTAGACATGTATTTTATGTAATTCTCAGAAGTGGTCAACTTTCTAAAATAGCTAAACATTGGTGAACTATAATGTGTCATATCATCACTCGTTTTTGCATACTTTGAGGCACATCATAGCAATAGTGAATTAGGCATCTACAGAGAAGAGTATTTGGTTTCTCTGAGATCAGAAACTAAAAAAGTAAGGAAAACATGAGCACACACACACACACACAACTTAATATTTCTTCTTATGAAATGTCAGCTCTGTGACTGTGACAGAAAACCACACGGGGGGAGTGAAAACCGGTTTCCATAATCGCATCTTTTTAATTCTAGACAAAGATTGCCTCCCTTCCCAACCTAATTTTACGGCACTAATGGGAAATTTACCTACAATTGCGTTTTGTTATTTGGTCTAAAGGCTCCGCACAAAGAGGGGATGGGTCCTCGGTATTGTCAGCGAACAGATTCGTCTGGGTGTAAACAACTTTATTTATCTAGCGCTCCATTCAGTCCCGTTTAGCATTTGTATGAATTTCACCCCCAAATAAAAGGCCCGTGATTTGTGACTCAGAGACCTTGAAACTGCATCTGTCATCGTCGGGGCCTTTTTCTCCACACCAGGCCTTTTCTAAATGTTTGCAGATGATCAATTCCTTAGAAATAGGAACAATGATTTCGGAAACAATGTTTGTTTCTGAAATGGCACTGTTTGGGGGAGACGGTGTTTTGCAGAGAAGTTCCAAGGAGAGAGCTGGCTTGTCTGGGCCCCTGCCTTCTTTCCTCAGTGGTCTCATCTGCTTGGTTTAACCTTAAACTTCAAGACCCTGCCTGCTAGGTGACGAGGAAGACAGTGAGCACACGCCCCAGCCAGCCGTCCCAGGGCCCATCCGGTGTTTGGCCATTGGCGTGTGGGCGGGGCTACGTGGGAAGGGTGTCCTTGGCCCTGTAGTTAGGAAACCCATCATCTCCCACCCTGACTACACCCCATGGGTGTCCTTGAAAAGTGGCTCTTCTGTGACCTTCAGCCGATCTCCCGCTAGAACGCCGACCCTCTGCTCTTCTCACGAGAATGGAGCAATGGGCTAAAAAAACACTTTGCAAACTGTAAGATCACACGAAGGGACAGGGTGACAGAGTCAGTCTCTTTGTAAGACACCCTCACCAACCAGGAATATTTATTGTGCAGCCGGGCAGGGAGAGGGTCGTGGGTGGATCAGAGTGAGAATTATCCTCGGGCAGAATTGGGAGAATGTGCCTGATTTCTAGCAGTGACTGTTGGGGATCAATCCTCCAGACGGAATGAGAGTGTGACGTGTGTTCCGAGGAGAAACAGGACTTGGCATCTCTTTGAGCGTGCCCTGGGTGCCTGGCTGCGCTCAAGGTGTGGTGTGTGTGCGTGTGTGTGTGTGTGTGTGACTGTGTACCTCTATGTACAACAATGAGGCCTTCTACAGGCACATGACCAGCTTAAAGAGGGAAAGGTAATGCGTACAATCTAACTGAACCATAATTCGTTTTTCTCATTCTCCAGATTGGGCTTTCGAAACCTATTCATAGAGTGACACTGGACTTGTATCTTTATGTTCATAGTGATGCCATTTTCATTGAGACTTTTCCCAGGCTGCGAGCCAGTGTCTACAGGGCATCCTTCCTTCTTCTTCCTCCTCCACCATTTGTGGGGGGTAGCATTTGCGGGGGTCGGTCTCCTCCTGAGGGAGAGCCAGGGGGAGGCCGGCATTAGACACGCTTACCTGTATTCCTGCAGCTCTTGGTCTCTTCCCTCAAAGTGCGTCCCTCTTCCAATCCACCTGCCTTCCGGTATAGGTTCATTTTCCCAAATCACACCCAAACCCCGACTTCCCAGGATGCACTTCCCCTGATGGTGCCTGAGCACTTGCTGTGTGCCAGCCCCAGTCCGAAGTCCTAATTCTCACGTAAAGCCTCCTGCCAGCCCTGAGGGTAGGTGTTAGGATCCCATTTCACAGAGGAGGGAAACTGAGGCTCGGTGAGAGGAACAGCCTGTTCAGGGTCTCACAGCTGAACGCAGACGAGGTGGGGCCTGCGTGCACCTCTGCCTCCAGCCTCTGCTCCTGACACCTGACCCGTGCAGGGTGCCGCTGAGCCCGGCACTCAAGGCCCGGCAGACCGGGAACCACGCTCTCGCCCAGTCTTCTCTTCCCATGTGCCTCTCACACAGGAGCCACTGTGATGTAGGGGAGGCTGAGGAGAGCGAGCACGTGGTGATCGGAAGGAATCTGGGCTTTTTCCTTCCCATCACCCGTTTCCCCGTGAAAGTGTTGAAACTAATGTCTGGGGGCGAAGGTCTGATGGAGAAGTTAGGGGTGCACTCTCAGTACACGTTGGGGTACAGCCAGGAGGGGAGAGAGAGTGCGGAAGTGCTATTGTCAGAGGAGGGAGAGATGAATCTGCTCGGGTGAAAGGAAAGCAGACCTGGAGGAGGGAGGATGGAGGCAGTGGAGAGCGAGAGGGTAGAGGAGAGGGAGCTGATTGGTGCCCAGTCCTCCTCGGTGATTATAACGACGAGGCCTGTTACAGGCAGTGACCGGATTCAAGAGGGAAAGGAATGAAGACGGAAAAATATCCTTGAGTCAATGTTTATTTTTTTAAATAAATGGATCCTATCTTCTTTTTAGGAAGCATTAAAACTGCCTGAATAATGACTGTAAATGATTGTTGAGATGTATTACATCCAGGCTCCGTGCTAAAGGCTCTCTGTTTATTCTGCACTGGAATCCTGTGAGGTCCGTGCTTTTATTGTTCCATTTTGCAGGTGAGAAGGTCGAGGCAGGGAGAAATTAAGTAGCTTGCTGAGCCCACACAGCGAGCCTCAATGTGAATGGAGGTGATTTGACTTGGCAGCTGTGTTCCTAGTCATCGTGCTGTCTGCTTCCCAGTTTGATGATTGACGTTTCCTGCAGAGTTCAATGGATGCCCCTCGAAGAGATGCATCTATTAAGAAGTTTTCATACTTCTTAAGAAGATAGATTCCGTGTATTTAAAAAAATATATACAGTGGTACCTCGAGATATGAGTGCCCTAACATACGAGATTTTTGAGATACGAGACGTTGAGCGAGCGATTTTTGCTTTGAAATACGAGCAACATTTGAGATAGGAGTAATCACATGGATCGGCCGGCTGCACATGACCCACCAGTTTACCGCGATTCGAGCATCTCATAGTTTCCCACGCCTCAACGTTAAGGAACGAATTAAACTCGTATCTCGAGGTACCACTGTATATTGACTCAAGGATATTTTTACATCTCCATTCCCTTGCCCTCTTTAATCTGCTCATGTGCCATAAAAGGCCCCATTATTATAAGTCACAGAGGGGGACCGGGCTTATATAAAACCCCGATGTGATTTCCTCAATGAATCCTTGACGCCCAGGCCAGAGAACATTTTGTGCATTTTATACCAGAGCGGGAAGGCTGTCTCTGAGGAAGGTACTGCAGAGCGTTGCGTTGGTCTGATCGCCTCGCACTGGCGGGGGGACGGCCTCCTGACACTGCTGTCCCCGCAGGCCTCCCACCTGCGGACCTGGGACAGGATGGAGCCAAGGACAGGCCCCTGGGGACCCAGGAGTTCGTGAGCGGGGGGCACACACCCTCCCCGTCACCTGAAAACAACTCTTCCGCCAGCCTCTCTCCGAGACGAAGGCAGCCCAACCTGTGGCCGCTGCTGTCGGCAGAGGCTGGCGTGTGTGAGGATACCTGTGTGGGTTTGACTCCAGCCCAAACAAGGCTCCTCCTGGCACCCATGTGGGGAGAGGATTTACCCAAATGAGGCTACAGTGGTACCTCGAGATACGAGTTTAATTCGTTCCGTAACCTTGAGGCGTGGGAAACTATGAGACGCTCGAGTCTCAGTAAACTGGTGGGTCGTGTGCAGCCAGCCCATCCGTGCAATTACTCATATCTCAAATGTTGCTCGTATTTCAAAGCAAAAATAGCTCGCTCGATGGCTCGTATCTCAAAAATCTCGTATGTTAGGGCACTCGTATCTCGAGGTACCGCTGTACTACTATTTTCAGTGGAGGGATTTGTCTACCATCCCCTCCTCCTTCACCTTTTTATTTTTATCTTTTAGATATACTGTATTTTCCGGCGTATAAGGTGACTTTTTAACCCAGGAAAATCTTCTCAAAAGTCGGGGGTCATCTTATATGCCAGGTGTCGTCTTATAGGGCGAGTATATCCCAAACTCTATATTTTAACTGGAAAAAGTCGGGGGTCGCCTTATAGGCCTAGTTATCTTATACGCCGGAAAATACGGTAATTCACATACAGCAGAATGTATGCATATTGTTGGACTTGATGAAATTTGACAACTTTTATTCCCATGCATCCACCACCCAGAACAAGAGAATTCTCTTCCGTCCCTTCCCAGTCAGTTGCCCTGCCATCCAGACAACCGCTTTCTGAGGCTGCGCTCTTCGATTAGTCTTGCCTGTTTTGCATTTTATATAAATGAAGTCATACAGAGACAGTGTGTTGTTTCTGGCTGCGTTGTGGTTTATTTTTAAAAAAATACTTATTTTTATTGATTTCATAGAGGAAGGGAGAGACAGACATAGAGAAATATCCATGGTGAGAGAGAACCATGGATCGGCTGCCTCCTGCAGGCCCCGCTCTGGGGACTGAGTTTGCCGCCCAGGCCTGTGCCCTGACCAGGAATCCAACCATGACCTCCTGGTTCGTAGGTTGATGCTCAACCACTGAGCCAGCCGGCCAGGCCTGGTTCACTCTTACAGTGGAACACGACCCAGTGAAAAGGGGTGGACAGGGGCATATACAGCAGCATAGATGCGTCTCTTCTGGGGGTGACATTGAACTCTGCGGGGTTCATTGGCCTCGTATTATCTTTGCATCCGTAGTGACCAATATGACCCACAGAATCGGCTTCTGCTACTTGCCTATCTTGGTGCACGGTTGAAAGCTCCCCCCTCCTCCCCTACCTCTCCCCAGCACCTCTGACAATGAGACGTCACGTCTTTAGAACACGGCCAACTTATACAGCGGTACCTCGAGATACAAGTTTAATTTGTTCGTAACCTTGAGGCGTGGGAAACTATGAGATGCTCGAGTCGCGGTAAACTGGTGGGTCGTGTGCAGCCGTCCGATCCTCGCGATGACTCCTATCTCAAATGTTGCTCGTATTTCAAAGCAAAAATCGCTCACTCGATGACTCATATCTCAAAAATCTCGTATGTTAGGGCACTCGTATCTCGAGGTGCCACTGTACTCAACTATCGTGACTTTTCAAGGACTTTAAGACGGTGGAGTGATTCTGTTTTAAGAGGAGGAAACATGTTAGACACGTGACGTGGCATCTTCTTAGCACGTTCACGTGTCGGGAGGAGCAGAAGGAGCGAACGAGGAGACAGCCCTGGCCCCGGGGGGCGGCTGTCCGGCGGGCCGGGCTGGCATTTCCTGGCTCCTCCCGCTTGCGGAGCGCGGCGCACTTTCCATTGTCACGCGCGGGGATGTGAGCACCGCTCTCCCCGCAGGAAAACAGCTTTTCTTGGCGCGTGGGGCCTGCCTGCGGGAGCCAGCGCTGCAGACATACGGCGCCATGAACGAGAGCCGTGCTCCTCTGCTGGCACCGCGTCCAGGCGCTGTTTATGCCGCAGCATATTCGGCACCAGATTGTCCCCTCCTAATACCGCAACAGTGCATCGCTTTAATAGTTTTGCTCTGTTTACCCTTGTATTCAAGCACGATGTGCCGAGCATTGCACACTCGCTTCCTTCGTCGTGGACAGGACGCGGCCTGGTCCAGCGGTTCACTTCCTGTGATCGGGGTTTCACCATCTAGTTATAAGGGTCATTTTGTGAAGCTTTTCAACAGTCACTTGAGTATCTAGGTGTCCTCTCTCTCCGATAACAAAAAAAAAAAAAAGCGTTTTCTGGAAGAACGGTGTAGCTGGACTTACTGGATTGTCAAAACTAAAAACAGTGTGACAGCGGTACCTTGAGATACGAGTTTATTTCGTTCCGTAACCTTGAGGCGTGGGAAACTGTGAGACGCTGAGTCACGGTAAACGGGTGGGTCGTGTGCAGCCGGCCGATCCGCGCGATGACTCCTATCTCAACTGTTGCTCGTATTTCAAAGCGAAAATCGCTCGCTCGACGGCTCGTATCTCAAAAATCTTGTGTGTTAGGGCACTCGTATCTCGAGGTGCCACTGTACTTCCATCACTAATACATGCCGAGAGAGAGAGAGAGAGAGAGAGAGAGAGAGAGAGAGAGAGAGAGAATTTCTAATGGCCTGAGACCATTTGATTTCTCATAGCACACAAATAAAGTTTTAATCGCTCTGTGTTTGTGAAAGGAGTTTCTCTTTAATTTTCCTCTTTAACGTCATGTGTACCCAGAGAATATGGGCCCAGCTTAAGAGGAGTTAGCATTTTGAGGACACGCCGCCGAAGCTGTCTCGTGAACCCCCCTGGGACAAGGGTATCCCCAACATCGCTGCTCTGGGAGGCCTGAGCTTGACCGGGATTTTCTTTTCTCTCCGTCATCACATGTGCGCCGTCTGTCGTGGGAAAGGGGACCAGGGTCGCTCTAGAACAGTGTGGTTCTCAACCTTCCTAATGCAGGAAGTGGTTCTCAACCTCCCTTTCATACAGTTCTTTATGTTGGGGTGATCCCCAACCATAAAATTATTTTTGTCGCTACTTCATCACTGTAATTTGCTACTGTGATGAATCTTAATGTAAATATATCTGTGTTTTCTGATGGTCTTAGGAGACCCTGCTAGCTGTTCGAGACCCACAGGTTGAGAACCGCTGCTCTAGAAAGAGCTGAGGAGCCGCTGGCCGGCTCGGTGGTTGAGTGTCCACTATGAACTAGGAGGTCACGGTTCCATTCGCGGTCAAGGGCACATGTCCGGGTTGCAGGCTCGATCCTCAGTACAGGGCGTGCAGGAGGCAGCCGATCAGTGATCCTCTCTCATCAGTGATGTTTCTCTCTATCCCTCCCTCTCTGAAATCAATAAAAATATAGTTTAAAAAATAATCATAAAAAATATAAAAAGAGCTGAAGAGTTGGAACAGAAGGAAGTGGAAGGCATGCCTGCTGTTTTCGATCTGGGGTCAGTCCCTGTGCCGGCGGCCAGCACCCCCTTGGCCGGTGCATTGCGATCTGAACACGAACTTGAGCTGCTCCATCAGCTCTGAGTGCGCCACCCCGGCTCCATGGCAGCCAGGATGTGCCGGGGCCGGTGCCCAGCCCACACGCAGGCATTCGCTCGTAGGATCCCACACCGGATCTCCTATTGACTGCAGGCCCGCTTGCTTTTTTCCTCCCGTCCTGGCCTCTGAAACCAGCAGGCGGGTATATTTAGCCTCCCTCTTCAGCGAGGGTGTGAATGGAGACTGGGAGGTGGGGGGAGAGGAAGTGTCCTTATGGTTTTCTAAGTAATTTAAGAAACAGGAAGACATGGATTCACCGATGGCCCCGGATTGAGCCACAACCCTCTTTCTTCCTCTTCCCGGGGAGGTAGCTCCCCCCTCCCATCCCCTTCTCCCCCCTTCCCGGTGGCCAGAAGGACACGGGTGATCACCCCGGGGGCCTGGCCGGTGGACTGTGGCGCGACCTTCCCGCCGTGCACAAACAGGGCGGGGTTAATGAATGGCAGTCGGGTGCTTACGATGTTTTCCTTCTTCCCCCGCAGGAATCATCAAGCTGGGGAGGTGGAACCCGCTGCCCCTCAGCTACGTGACCGATGCCCCCGACGCCACGGTGGCCGACATGCTGCAGGACGTGTATCACGTGGTGACGCTGAAGATCCAGCTGCAGAGGTGGGTCTGCATGCTGTCCCCCCCCCCCCCCGAGGCCCATCCATCCGTCAGGGGGTCACCCCGGAGCCCAGCGCGTCCCTCTGTCCTGGTGTCTAGAACAGTGGTCGGCAAGCTCATTAGTCAGCAGAGAGACAAATTGTGGCTGGCGAGCCGCAGTTTGCCGACCACTGGCTCTAGCCATTGGGAGAAACAGGGGGTGGGAGGGGGAGAGTGAGCAGGCGTGGAGGATGGAGAGGCCTTTATGGCCCACATTCCAGCGGGTTAGGGCTTGTTTTCAGAAGCAGCGAGGGGTGACCCGGGGCCAGGGGAGCTGACAAATCATTACAGACCTGGGGCCCATCAGGGGAGCTTCCAGGCGCCCCGCTCTTGCTCTCGGGTGCTCCTGGTAAATGCTCAGCACGCAGGCCTGGAAGGTGAAACACCCCGCGGTCTCAGGTTTGCGTGCCCAGGGATGAGTGTTCTGCCCCTGGGAGGGACTTGTTAGAAAGAATCCCGCACTGGGCACCTCTTCCCCTCTTCTCCCTGAGGCTGCGGGGATCCTGGGAATGGCTTCTGTCTGCCTCTGCACCCCCACCCCACCCCCATACAGCATCCAGAGCACACGGTGCCTCTAGCAGTGGTTCTCAACCTTTTTTAATGCCGTGACCTTTTCATACAGCTCCTCATGTGGTGGTGACCCCCAAACATAAAATTATTTCCGTTGCTACTTCATCACTGTCATTTTGCTGCTGTTAATGAATCGTCATGTAAATATCTGTGTTTTCTGATGGTCTTAGGCTCAACAGCAGCGGTTTTCAACCTGTGGGTCGAGACCCACAGGTTGAAAACTGCTAGCAAGGTCGCCTAAGACCATCGGAAAACAGATATTTACAGGATGGGTCATTAACAGACTCTAGAGTGTAGAGTCTTTCATTGTTCTGCACAGCCTGCTCCTGTGCATCTCTGCAAGTCACATGATTTCACAGCATCCTGTGGTGGGAAGGCTTGGGACGCGTCGATTTCGGAGAATTTGTGCTTTGACAGGAGCACGGATGCTTTGGTGTCTTCCCTTCAGAGTTGTGTTAGGGGAAAGCCACACCTCCGAGTTGTGTGCGGGAGTGAAGGGTCGGCCTTGAACTCCCAGTCTGATGGAGATTCTGCTTGTGTTATGGAGTTTATACTCCCAGGGCCACGCCACTTTCTTCAGCGGAGGAGGGAAATCTCACCCTTAAAAATTAGCCATTTTCCTTATCCGAAGGGACTTTTTTCTCAGGCTGCTGTGAGCAGCTGCTGGGCTGAGTCTGGGGCTGAGAGAGAAGAGTGTAAGGTCCACACCTGGTTGCGTTCTTTAGCAGTTTTCCTTTTTTATTTTTATTTTTAAATTAAATCTTTATTGTTCAGATGATTACATTTGTTCCTCTTTTTTCCCCTCCATAGCTCCCCGCCACCCGGCTCCCACCCCTCCCTCTGCCCCTACCTCCCCCTGCATTGTCCTCATCCATAGGTGTATGATTTTTGTCCTTTTTTAAAATATATATATATTTTTTTATTGATTTGAAAGAGGAAGGGAGAGGGAGAGAGACATAGAGACATCAACGATGAGAGAGAATCATTGACGGGCTGCCTCCTGCACCCCCTTACTGAGGACCCAGCCTGCACCCCTGGCATGTGCCCTGACCAGGGATCGAACCATGACCTCCCGATTCCTAGGTCGACGCTCAACTGCTGACCCCCGCAGGCCGGGCCTTTGGCGGTTTTCCTGGCGCTGCCCGGGGCCTGGGGCCGGGGTGACCCGTTACCTCTGCAGTCAGGCCCCGCGTTAAGGTTTGCCTGTTCCTCTCGCTGTGTTTCGCAGTTGCTCGAAGTTGGAAGACCTGCCCGCGGAGCAGTGGAACCACGCCACCGTCCGCAATGCCTTAAAGGAGCTGCTCAAAGAGATGAACCAGAGCACACTAGCCAAAGAATGCCCTCTCTCCCAGGTCAGTACCGGGGAAGGGGGGTAAGGGGGTGTCCCGGGAATCTGGGGAACAGGGAACCCCACAGGAGGGCACGCCTGCTTCCACCGCTGTGTTTTATTCCCGGAGTCACACCGCATTCTGGGTGGAAAGCTCTGGAGATGACGGTGCTTCCTGTTGTGGCACAGAAGGTGTCAGTCACTGAAAGCTCTGATGTCATGCGACTGTTTTAAAACCTTCTGCATGGACAGCCTTCCTCTTTCCACGTGTGTTCTAGAAGGCAGCAGCTAGCAGTGTCTCTGTGTTCTAGAGCAGGAAACCCAAGAGGAAGCTCTCTGCCTAAGCTTGCTCACGGGTGAAGTGACCGCTGAGCATCCCCTGCCGAGCTCAGGTTCCAAATCACTGCGTGGCCTGCTGAGCGGGATGAGTTAGCCCCGCCCGACCCGCCTTTGGGCTTCCGTATTTATCTGCTGTCCAGCGGAGAGGGTGATGTTTGCGTGGAACACATTTGTCGGGATTCTGTAGCCGCTTCACCGGGTGGAAGTGCGCCGGGAGGAAAAGTGATACCGTGCTTTTAGGGACCTGGTCGTAAACCGGACAAGAGACTGAGGGGACCGAGGGGACAAGCAGCTGCTTGTCCAGTAGTGTCCCTGGGTGAGGACCACTTTTCTGAATGACAAGGTAACGTGTGGTTGGCTAGAGGCAGTGGCTTAGAACCGCGGTGACGTGAACGCAGGTTGACATGAGTTAGAGCCACTCCTGGACATCCACTTCCTGGTGTGCATTGCTACACTTGTTGTAAGACAACAGGTTACCGTGTTTTCTGGTGTATAAGACGAATGGGCGTATCAGACGACCCCCAACTTTTCCAGTTAAAATAAAGAGTTTGGCATATACCGGCCCTGTAAGACGACACCTGTCCTATAAGAGGACCCCAGATTTCTGAGAAGATTTTCCTGGGTTAAAAAGTCATTTTATATACTGGAAAATACGCTACTTATCTGTCTGTGAAACTTAGAACTGGAGCTGGGTTCTCCGATGACAGAGTCTTGGGGAGGAGCAGGGAGCTAGGTGGTAAGGGCTTGCCTTCTGGAGGCAGATGGATCTGGATGCGTGTCTTGGCTCTCAGCCTCTGGGACCTCACCTTTGTGAGCCCATTTCTTTGTCAGTAAAACCAGGAGAGAAACAGCTCTAAGGCACAGAGTGAGGAGGGAGATACGTCCCATACATGTTTGGCCTGCGACCTGGCGTGCAGCGATGTTCTAGGAACAGTGCCAGCTGTTACGATGGAGACATCAGATGGTTGGTGTGGACAGTTTTTGTGTGTGTCTCGGGGTGTGTTTTATTTTTTTATTTCATTTTATTTTTAAATGTATTTAACCCTCTAGAGAGTTAGAAACATCGATCAGCTGCCTCCTGCATGCTCCCTACTGGGGATGTGCCTGCAACCAAGGTACATGCCCTTGTCCGGAATTAAACCTGGGACCTTTCAGTCCGCAGGCTGCCGCTCTATCCACTGAGCTAAACTAGTTTCGGCTTGGGGTGTGTTTTAGTATTTAGACCCTCTGAGCCAAATTCTACCATTCATGCTTTTGCTCCCAAAATATCAGGGAGGCATGCATCTGAGGAGCAGGCAACTAGACAGAAAGGGAGGGGCACTAGTATTCCTGACCTGCCCTTGAAATTGTTGCACAGATTGGTGATTGGTGAATGGAATGAGTCAGCCATGCCAGGCCCATCTTTTTTTAATTTATTGAGCCTTTCCCCTGTCTAGTAGAGAGAGAGAGAAAGAGAGAGAGGGAGAGAGAGAGAGAGAGAGAGAGAGAGAGGTCTTTGCATCATGCACATTTGTAGGGATTTCGTTGTGAGTTTTCCAGGTAGAAAAGCATCGGGAGAAAAAGCGATACTGCATTTTGAGTGAACTGATCATAAACTGGTTCTGTGCCTGCATTGGTGCGTACAGCGCACACACTCGGGCCATCTCAATGCCTACCTGTAGGGATAAATGCAGGAGCTAAGGCTGTTGCTAGAAGTTTGATGTATTCCAATGTGATAGCTCATAGAGTTATAAAAGTAATTACTGTGAATTATTCTGATCAGATACAGGGACTGAATGAAGAGGGTTTAGGAAAAGAGCTTCCAATCATTTGTCCTGATTTCACAGTTCGTCACAATGAACTGTCCCTTGGATTCACGTACATGGACGTCAGAATGGGCTCTGCCTGGAGGAGAGCAAGCTCCCAACTTAATCTCACCAACTCAGAGTTTTTTTAAAAAATATATTTTACTGATTGTTTACAGAGAGGAAGGGAGAGGGATAGAGAGCTAGAAACATCAATAAGAGAGAGACATCGATCAGCCGCCTCCTGCACACCTCCCACTGGGGATGTGCCCACCACCAAGGTACATGCCCTTGACCGGAATCGAACCTGGGACCTTTCAGTCTGTAGGCCGATGCTCTATCCTCTGAGCCAAACCGGTTTTAGCCCAACTCAGAGTTTTATCCAGGCCTTTAAGGCCGATGGGAACTTGGCTCAAACGGGTCTATCATGGTGATCAGGCCTGAGGATGATGATGACATGTGACTGGAGAGAGGGCAGGAGCTGAAAGACCCCAGGTCAGAGGCCGAGAGCCCTGAGCCCCAGGCCTGTTCTTGGATGTGTGGTCCTGGCGGGGCCTGCTCCCCGAGCTCCCTCAGACTCCTTTCAGTGCAACAGGATCGCGTCACACAGCTTCCATAATCCACAGGGCTGTGTGCGGGTTCACACGACCTCATCTTTACTCCATGGAAAGTAAACAGAGCCCTCTCTCCATTTTCTGTGCCCACTGCTGGCCCACCTGGTCGCCCACCCGGCAAAGTTCTTCCTTCACATTTGAGCCTGTGGGTCCCACTGCCTCCACGTGGAAAATCATCCTCCTCTGTGCCCTGGCCTTGTGGATGCTCCTCCCCTCTCAGCGGAGAGACTTCAGGTTGTCACGTGTCATGATTCTCCTCCCGCCGATGCTGCTCCAGCCCTGCTACATGCCAGCTCCTCCCTGTGACCCTTTGATCCTATACCCTCTCACAATCCGGGACCACTAGTTCCTAACCACTCACCTGCCTCCCTGCCTAATTGCCCAACTATTTGCCTGCCTGCCTGATCGCCCTTAACCACCTCTGCCTTCGCCCTCGCCACTGTGGCTTCTTCTGGAATGACATCCGGAAGGTCGTTCGGCTGTCCAGTCTAATTAGCATATCACACTTTTATTATTATAGAAGTTCAGTATGTTATTTAGCATATCACAGAGCAGCACGAAGAAGCGAAAATGAGCAGTGAATGCACGTGTTATTTGTTGCCTGCATCATGCTTTGTCCTCCAGGTTAGCGTGGGCAAGGGGCCAGAGATGCCGGCTTCTCCCTTATTCTGACACTCTTCTCGCTGAACAGGGCATTTGCACCGGCAGAATGTCCAACCACCCACTTCGCTCTTAAAATATTCTTTTTAGAGCAACTGCATTATCAGTCTGCAGGTCGGCTACTCTTGTTGTAATGTTCCTATTCAAATGAATCTCACTGAGCCACAGGGAAGGCAGTGAAGAATAGACGATTCTTGTATCTTCCTGTTTTGGGGGAGGGAGAGGGATACTCACATCTTTCTAAGTGTCTTGTACAGATCATCTCAATTCGTGGTTATTGTTTAGCTTTTCCTTTTAAGTTTGGTTCCCTAGTTGTCTCTTTCTCTAAACAATCCACTCATGGAAGGGCCTGAGTCATGCCTGAAGGATCGATTGCAGGGTCCAGGGTTGAGCGTGTGCTGGCAGAGGGAGGTGATGGGGAATACCTCCTTCCTTCCATTAACGAGCTCCCCTTCTTCAGAGACCCAGGGCGCCTGGGGCCTGCTAATGGTGTTTCTTTGTCGGCCTCTGCGTTGCTCTTTGACTTTGGACAAGATGCGGCATTCTGAGCTTCGCGTCCTCCATTTGAAAATTATAACCTTAGCTCCAATCACAGGGACATCTGTGCTCTGGCGAGTGAAAAAACATGTGGATGTGGTTAACATTTGTCCGAAGAACCTAAAACAAAATTTCTTCTCAGATAAGGCCATCTATTTAGCTCTCATAAGTACTATGAGTATTATATCTTTTGCAATTTGGTGTAGAGCAAATTCAAATGAGCTAGTAAACTTCGAAGTAGCTAATTCTGGCATATTTCGAATTCTCAAATACCTCTTTTTATTAAAAAAAAAAACACCCAAAAAACAAAAACAAAAACAAAAAAACCTTGCAAATACTAGTGGCAAATGATGTGTCAGAGTGATTGCAAATGAGGACACTTGGATTATATGCCTTGTCCACAGTCTTCATATGTATAATCTCATGACCAATTACACAAAGGTCTGCAACTTCTAGAACATTTCTGTAGTTGGCAGCACATGTGAAGCCTTTCTCCTTATTTTGACACATAATATTTCCCCATGAAATAGCTGTGGTGGGTCGCTGTCCATGTGGTGTTTTTGGCTGTGACCAGCTGTCTGAGGGGCTGCCTTGACTTCCCATTGTGTCTGTGTCTCCCCATTCTCTCTATGCGACATGAAATGAGCTCAGCCTGGGCCAGTCTGGCTCAGTGGGAAGAGCGCTGGCCTGCAGACTGAAGGGTCCCAGGTTTGATTCCGGTCAAGGGCGCATGCTTGGGTTGTGGGCTCAGTTCTTGGTGTGGGGCATGCAGGAGGCATCCAGTCAATGATTCTCTCTCATCATTAATGTTTCTATCTCTGTCTCCATCTTCCTTCCTCTCTGAAATCAATAAAAAAAATCTTGTTTTTTTAAAAAGAAGAAATGAGCTCAGTATATGCAGAATCACTTTTATATAACCCTCCATAAAGCACAGCTCTTTATTTAGCCAACACATAACAGCACGCTTACCTTTTTGACTGGGGTCAGCGTGGCGTTATAATGACATGGACACTCAGGGTTCGGTCGCATTCTGGATTGGAAAAGATCGCGTTCGTTTTATTGGAAAGTGGGGAGGGGGACCCTAAAAGTCCTGTGGTTGCTCCAGAACGACTGGGAAACGTAAAAGAGCAATGCAAACTGCAGAATCGCATACGTCTTCGAGAACGCAGTGAATGGAAATGAGATCTTCTTGGCAGGGGAGTAGGTGGGAGAGATTTTAATCATTACTCATTCCATTTCGCAGCAACTGCATCTCATCAGGGCTAACGTGCTACTGATGGTGAGATGCGTCCCAGTTCCAGGGACATTAAAGTCTCTGAAACATGTGGCTGGACATCGGTGAGATGTGGCAAATCCCACTTCCGGTGCCGGGCACTCAGGAGAGCGTGCTTCCTTGTAAAGGCTGCATGTGCGGCATCTGCCTTAGGCCCCCTGCAGTGTGATTTATGATGAGTTAAGTTTTTATTTTTATTTTATTTTATTTTTTAAAAAATATATTTTATTGATTTTTTTACAGAGAGGAAGGGAGAGGGAGAGAGAGCCAGAAGCATGGATGAGAGAGAGACATCGATCAGCTGCCTCCTGACCGGAATCGAACCTGGGACCTTTCAGTCCGCAGGCCAACGCTCTATCCACTGAGCCAAACCGGTTTGGGCAAGTTTTGATTTAAAAAAATATAAGATGATATGAGCATGAAGTTGACCTTGTAGCATGTGTCCAAAAGAGTCTAGTGAGACCTAGTCATTCAGACTCGGGCTATAAGAATGGAACAGTCTAATGTAGGGTTAGGGCATGTGCATGTCGGAAACGGAAATAATGAGGCATAACATGATCTCGCATTTGAAACATCCTCGAGATGAACCTCTTCTGTCTTGAAAGCTCTCCGGGGAATCGTACAAACTTACATCAGTAAAACTTCTCCGGGGGTCAACTCTGTGTAAAGACATGTAGAGGATTAGTAGGAATAAAACTTGCCACACATCAGAAGACAGTGGTTCTCAACCTGTGGGTCGCAACCCCTTTGGGGATCGAACAACACTTTCACGGGGGTCGCCTAAGACCATTGGAAAACACAGATACGATTCATAACAGTTGCAAAATTACAGTGATGAAGTAGCAACGAAAATAATTTTATGGTTGGGGTCACCACCACATGAGGAGCTGTCTTAAAGGGTCTCGGCATTAGGAAGGTTGAGAACCGCTGTCAGAAGCGATCTTTCCATTGGTGAAATAAATAGTCCCATCCGCTAGGAAGCCCTCTTCATTGACTACCCATAGTTC
Organism: Lasiurus borealis; assembly: GCA_004026805.1. Classification (NCBI taxonomy): domain Eukaryota; kingdom Metazoa; phylum Chordata; class Mammalia; order Chiroptera; family Vespertilionidae; genus Lasiurus; species Lasiurus borealis. The sequence goes on from PVJN01007067.1 coordinate 57,067, forward strand.
CCTTGGCTCAGTCCAGAGCTTCACCCGTTTACTTGTTGTTCGGTGGTCAGTGAAGACGAACACCAGTGTATCGTGGTCTGGGGAGGAGAACAGGTCTGGCTGAGTCTCAATCGTCACCTCCTTTTTCACCGAGGATGAATGGGCCTCCAGCACAGGACCCGGTGACGGAGCCATCGAAACCCAGATGTCCACCTCCTCGCCATCTGGGTGGACAGTGGCGCTGGGCTGTGGCCGCCAGGGTGCCTGTGGAGCGCAGACAGAGCGTGCAGGCAGGGACAGCTGGACAGCTGGACAGGTGGACATGTGGACGGGGTGGGGCCAGGTGACCAGGGCTGTGGCCCATCTCAGGGCGGAGGAGTTGGGCTCCGGGCAGGGCCTGAGTCCCTCTGCGCCTTAGTCCTTCCTGTGCAGCCGGAAAGGGAACAGCCATTGAAAAGCATCTGGGCTGACCTTTGCTCTGGATGTGGGATCACTTTGCAGCGGAAGGCTTAGCGCCGACTCCTGCGTGGCTGTGTAGCCGGAGCCTTTTTTTTGGGGGGGGGGGGTAAGGGGAGGGGATAGTACCCCCACAGACAGCCTCCAGGGAGAACTGTCCGCAGCCCCCAGGGTGGCGGGCGCCTCTACGACTCGGCGGTTTTTTGCGTCCAACCTTCCGTTATCGTGAACTTTGGTGTTTTAACAATCCATCGCGTTTTAACATTCCATCGAGGTCCCTTCCCATCCGTTCCATCCAGTGACCCAGCCCCCCTACCTCGGCACTGCGGTAGACACGAGGCAGGAGGCAGACATTGGGACAGACACAGTCCCTGCACCCAGGTCTGGGTGTCTCAGACCCGGATGGAGCACAGCTCAGCCAGAGGGCACTGGTCCAGCGAGGACCAGACTCCTTTCCCGCTGGTTGCTGGTTATAGTACACAGAGCAGACCCCTGCCCGCCTTCCTCAGGAAGATTCGGGTCCCAGGGATCCTCCAGGGCAGAGGGCGAGGCCCGAAAGTTCTGCCACACACTCGGGCGCTCCGGGCCCTTTGCGTTCTGTGGGCTGAGCTCGGGTCCTGAGCTGGAGAGTTCTCCTTATTATGTCCCCTGGTCGAGCTGAGCTGTCACTGAGAGGTCACCAGCCGAGGGGGATGGCCATCTGGTCTGCAGAGATGGCTGAAGGGGTTTCTGGGAATTGGATTAGGGCCCTTCCCCTTCCCACTCCCCCTCCCCCCCCCAGGGCTGCACCCTGAGTGAAAGAGGGCATGTGGGCTCGCAGAGGGCGTTGTTTCCAGCGGGCGGCTGTGCAGGACCAGAACCGCCACTGGCATTGGCACCTCCTGGTGGAGAACGTGCCATCACCTCGATGCATCGTCCTTTATTTAGTTATTTATTTACTTATTTTTAAATATATATATATATGCATATATATATATTTATTTATTTTTTATTTTTATTAATATTTTACAGAGAGGAAGGGAGAAGGAGAGGGAGAGGGATAGAGAGTTAGAAACATCGATCAGCTGCCTTCTGCACACCTCCTACTGGGGATGTGCCCGCAACCAAGGTACATGACCGGAATCGAACCTGGGACCCTTTAGTCCACAGGCTGATGCTCTATCCACTGAGCCATACTGGGCAGGGCGTCCTCCTTTTAATCCCAGGGACTCTGTAGGATGAGATGCCCTGAGATTTCACTCAGCTGCTTGGTATGGGGTGAGGGGTCGGGGGGACTGTTTTGGAGAAAGATGAGTCCAAGGCAGGATATAAAACCTCCGGATCTCCCGAATTGTTCATGTCCATTTGTTTGTGGACCGAATTCGCAGCAGTAAAATCTATTCATAAAACACACGCATGTCCTATGGCATTCACTGACATGTAAGTTCACCTGTGCCACACACGCTGGCCGGGGCATGGTATGTTGCCTGAAAACACAGCTGTAGAAAATCCAAGGTGTGTGACCATCTTTTTCGTTCCTCAGTGGCAAATAGGTTGCGTTGCCCTCCTCTTTCTGCCACGGCTACAGAGGAGGGAGGGGAGGCACGCAGAGAGGGTTAGCTGGGACTCGTGTTTGGTTGAAACATGGTACACGTGTGAGGCTTAGAATCCCTGGCTCTGAAATAGCACTGTTGAATTTTCACACCAGGGCTGATCACACGTTTCTATAAATCACATTAATTTAACTTATTTCCCTAAACGGTGTTCTGCAGCGCGCGGCACGGATGTTCCCTGGCTCTTGGCTCGGTGTGGTCCCTGCGGCTGGAGAGGGAGCAGGCGCCTCGGAGAGGCATTATCGGGTGACGGAGGCGGCGGCTTCGGGGCCCGCCTGGTGCTCCGGCTCCTAAATCACAGCTGTTCTCTCCCTGGGCCTCCGCCCTGCCTGGCCTGCCCTCCAGCTTTGACAGTGTCCCTTCTACTGTGACCAGGGTTGGTGAAAGGGATAGTTAATTTAGGTCATCGGACCTTCTTTTTGGTTAATCTATTTTTATTAATTTTGGAGAGGAAGGGAGAGAGAGAGAGAGAGAGAGAAACATTAATGATGAGAGAGAATCATTGGTCAGCTGCCTCCTGCATACCCCCTATTGGGGATCGAGTCCACAACCCTGGCCTGTGCCCTTGATGGAATCGAACCTGGGACCCTTCAGTCCGCAGGCCAACACTCTGTCCACTGAGCCAAACCAGCTAAGACTAGGTAGTCATATTTAGTGTTTAGTTTGCAGGAGAGTGAGTCCTTCCCGTTTAAAAGACAAAGGAGAGCCGAGACCGGTTTGGCTCAGTGGATAGAGCGTCGGCCTGCGGACTGAAAGGTCCCAGGTTCAATTCCAGTCGGGGGCATGTACCTTGCTTGCAGGCACATCTCCACTGCAGGAGACAGCTGATTGATGTCTCTCTCTCATCAGTGTTTCTGACTTTCTATCTCTCTCCCTTCCTCTCTGTAAAAAATCAATAAAATGTATTTTTTTAAAATATTAAAAAAAAAAAAAGACAAAGGAGATTGGTGTGTGCGATGGTGTGCCCTTTCTTGTCTCTGAAAGGGAGTACGTACTCATGTTTCTGAAAAATAACTGTTTTTTTTTCTTCTTTACAGAGTATGATTTCATCCATTGTAAATAGCACATATTATGCCAACGTGTCAGCAACCAAGTGCCAGGAGTTTGGGCGATGGTATAAGAAGTACAAGAAGATCAAAGGTAAACTTTGTATTTTTGAAGCCTGTTTCTTCAGTTTTTTAGGCTAATGAGTGGTTGAGTCTTTGGAATTTATGCTAATTTTAAGGTATACTTTTAAAATAACATTTTATGTCATTTTTAATGAAGACAGTATTCTTAATACTTCCATCAAGAGATCCAAATGGACTTCCTTAAAACGAAGATGGAATTGGAACTGAAAGCAAAATGCTTTTTTGTTGTTGTCCTGTTTTGTTAATTCTCACCTAAAGATATCTTGTTTTCATTGGTTTTTAGACACAGTGGAAGGGAGCAGGAGAGACAGAGAGAGAAACATGGATGTGAGAGGGACACATCAGTTGGTTTTCTCCTGTATGCGCCCCCATCCAGAATCAAACTCGGGACCCTTCAGTTGACAGGCCAATGGTCTATCCACTGAGCCAAACGCACTAAGAGCTAAAAGTGAAATTCTTGGCATATATATGAAGTTTATAGTATTCCTAAGAGATGCTTGTGAAGGCTGAGATCTTTCAAAATATGTTGAAATGGTTCATTTCACATAAGCATGCTTATTGGAAAGCTAATCAATGAATCATTTCTGCTTATATAGTTCTGGTCGTTTAAAAGCGGTCATTCTAGGCTGAATCAGCAGTTGTCTTGTCAGTAGCAATTACATACAGTGGTACCTTGAGATACGAGTGCCCTAACATGCGAGATTTTTGAGATATGAGCTGTGGAGCGAGCGATTTTTGCTTTGAAATACAAGCAACATTTGAGATAGGAGTCATCGCACGGATGGGCCGGCTGCACACGACCCACCAGTTTACAGCAACTCGAGCATCTCATAGTTTCCCACGCCTCAAGGTTACGGAATGAATTAAACTCATATCTTGAGGTACCACTGTATTAGAAGGACTTATTGTGGTCCCAGGAATCTTGCAGTCAGAAATGGAGTTTTGCTGTTGTGTGTCTTAGAGACCATTCTAGAGCCATGGTTAAAGCAAAGGGACCTGTGTTCAAATCATTACCTTCTGTGTGAGGTCGAACACATTTTTTAACTTCACCAGGGATTCTATTGTTCTATCTGAATAGAACATGATAAAGGTATTTTAAGTTGCTGGCTAGTTCTTTAAATATACTTGTGATATTTGGCCTGTGCACATAGGTCAATGTGGGAAAAATTATGCTGTTCTCACCCCAGTTCAAATGCTGCTCCATTCAATGCTGCTGGCTCCTGAGGGCACTTGGGGATTTTTTGGTAAAATAATAGGTTGATGTGCGCAGCTATTTCTGTCCGTATTTTGCATAATTATGGTATCACCCATCACGTTGCATTGTAGGTTCTCATGACTTTGTTGTCAATTCACTGCCCCACTGAAGGCTGATAGCATGGTGGCGGGTAGTGGGTAACAGCAAAGGATGGATTTTACTTATTTTCCTACAGACGGTTCCTCTCGGGGTTCAGAGCGGGGAAGGGGCTTGCTGGCGGTTGGATATTTGGGGGTTAGTTTACAAGGTTGCCTTTGGGGGACATGAACTCCGTGTGTCTTGGTGGCGCATTTCTGATGACAAAGGAATGAGGACATTTTATGCTAAATACACAACTTAATAAAAACGTCAAAAAAGTGGAACTCCCGAAAGAAATCAAATCAACTGACAATTGAGTTCAGATCTCTCTTCTTTTCCACATACTTTCCAATTCTTGGGACCCTCTAGGTCAGTGGTTCTCAACCTTCCTAAGGCTGAGACCCTTGCATACACAGTTCCTCATGTGGTGGTGACCCCCAACCATGAAATGTTGCTACTGTGATGCATCGTGATGTAAATATCTGCATTTTCCCATGGTCTCAGGCGACCCCTGTGAAAGGGTCGTTTGACCCCAAAGGGATCATGACCCACAGGTTGAGAACCACTGCTCTAGATTCTGGCTTGGCACTGGCTTTAGAATAAATGTTATTAGTATTATCTGCGGTACAGGATGTGATGAACAGACGTGACTGTGTGGGTCTGGAAGTGCTGTCTCCAAGTCTTTCTTTGGACACGAGGTGGTTCAAGCGCTTGAACATACCCTCTTCAGTGACAAATCAAAAGAATCCCGCAGCGCCAAGGTCACTTGTGAAGTCCTCTTTGCTCGCTGTGATGAGAGAGAGGAGGAGCGAGCGTGTCCTCCTTTAGTCGTCTGGAGTGTAATCCCAGATTCAGAGACTGAAGACCCTTCAGTCTAGTGTTTCAGAGAGTGCGTGTGTCAGTGTGAGTCTGTGCGTACACACCTCAACACTTATGGCTTCTTCTCTTTTCTTTCCTTAGAAATCCAGGTTTTGTGTGTGTGGGTGTGTTTTCTTTTCGAGGTAGTAAATGCACAGTTAAATTTCTCAAGTGCCGTAAAAGCAGACTAAGACTCTGATTTCAATCGGGAGGTCAAGGATCCACATACCTGAAGAGGCTGCCAGACGCTGTGTACACAGGCTGTTCCGAGAGACGGAGCTAGTCATGCCTGCGGAGTGTGTGTGTGTGTGTGTGTGTGTGTGGTGTGTGTGTGTGTGTGTGTGTGTGTGTGCGTGCGAGAGCGTGTGTGTCAGTAGGAGGAGAACAGGGAAGGTTAAGGTATGTGTGAAGTAAACACCAGCTGCCATAAAACGGTTCAAGTGGTGTTGACGCATCAGCCCGGGGGTGGGAGGGAAAACAAAGCCTCCAGGGCAGGTAGGAGGGGGCGCATGGAGCCGGCACCCCGAGAGGAGTGTTCTGTTCACTCTCGACCCCCGGAGACAGGCGCGCGTTGGACCTCCGCAGACACGGTTCCTGGGCTGGAAGCTCTGTGCTCGGAACACATACATGTTGCTCCGGGGAGTCCTCTCTTCCTAGAACCCCAGTTTCTCACGAGAAAGGAAGGATGTTGTTTGTCAGAATCCTGTTTGGGTCCATCCGTTTTCACAATGAAAAGTAAATCGATAAATAAATCCATCCATCCATACATACATACATACATAAAAAGAAGGAAATGAGTAGTAGTGAACCCCAAATTCTATCTCAGGGCCGAGAAGCCAGTTTTCTCCCTCCTTCTGGGCTTCCTCCCCACATGCACCCCCTCCCTCCTCTCGGTCAGCCCCCCGGTTACCTAGCGACGTGTCCCCTGGCTGAGAGTCAGCGTGGAGGGGAATCTCACGCTAACTGGCTGATGCCCCAACCTGAAGGCCCGCTGCATTGTCCAATGTGTTTCCCATTATCTGCTAATGTCTGTTTTAATAAAACAGTGGGAACTAAATGGTTGCTTCTTAATCAGAACCATGATCTCCTAAACATAAGCTATGTGATTCTGTTACAGATTTGCCACATATAGATCTCCTGGGTCAGAATTTTTTTTTCTTCCCCCTCCTCTCATAGAAATAAATAAACAGTAAAATAATTACATACTCGGAGAGATCAAAGCAAATATGACGAAAACCTGGCAAAAATAAAAGTCTACTGGAAGGATTGAAAAAAAAAAAAAGATCAGATTGCAGATTCTATAGTAAATGCTTAAATAAATAGGAGAAAAATGGACAATCAATAACTTGATATCATTAAAAGCAGATGGAAAAAGTGTATACAAGTGGGGTTGTCTAAATTTCGAAGTAAACATTTTAATGTGCATTTTTTGAATCTGTTGTCCTGAAAGCTAAACTATTTACACTTATTTTTTTTAGAAAAGGCCTAAGTTGGTTTGGTTTAGCCTGTTAGCTTTATTTTCCCCCGAGATCATAGCAGAGCACATTCTGTTTACCTTTTTCCCTCTAATTTCAAAGACAATCATGGTTGACAGAGACATATTTGAGTTAACGTTAGTGTTAATTCACGCTGGATGGGGAGACAATGTGTACGCTGGTCTGAAGATCCAGAACCCTGAGCCCACACCCCACGAAAGAGATGAAGTGGGTAGGGGGTTGGTCTAGACAGCATTTAAAAAAAAACAACATATATATATATATATATATATATATATATATATATATAGTATTTTATTGATTTTTTTATAGAGAGGAAAGGAGATAGAAAGTCAGAAACATAGATGAGAGAGAGACATCGATCAGCCACCTCCTGTACCCCCACAGTGGAGATGTGCCCTCAAGCAAGGTACATGCCCCCGACCGGAATCGAATCTGGGACCTTTCAGTCCATAAGCTCTGTCCACTGAGCCAAACCGGTCTCGGCGACAGCATTTTTTAAAATTGTTGTTTATCTCATGCTTCTGGCCTACGTTTTTACAATGGAGAGCAGTAAGCTCCAAAGTATCAGAAAAGAAGTGTGCATGTTGCCAAGACCAGAGTGGCTCAGTGAGAGCGTCGGCCTGCAGACTGAAAGGTCCCAGGTTCAATTCCGGTCAAGGGCATGTATCTTGGTTGCGGGCACATCCCCAGTGGAGGGAGGCGTGCAAAAGGTGGCTGATCGGTGTCTCTTTCTCATAGAAGTTTCTGGCTCTCTATTCCTCTCCCTTCCTCTCTGTAAAAAATCAATAAAATATATATTAAAAAAAAAGAAGTGTGCATATTGTGTAAGAGGACAAAAAGGGGCAATATTAACAACTGTTTAATGTGGAGAAGCTTTAGTGTTGGATCCCAGGATAGTCCACAGGGACCTAAAGATGTTCATGCCATCACATTATTTTCCAGAATTCTGGGATTATGTAGGATTTACTCAGTCAACTTTTCTTTCAGATGTTCTGAACATTTTTATTTTATTTTTTGGTTAATTCTCACCTGAGGCTATTTTTCCATTGATTTTTTTAGAATGAGTAAAAGGGAGGGGAGAGACAGAGAAACATCGAAAGGAGACACATTGATTGGTTGCCTCCCGCATCGTCCCTGACAAGGGCCAGGGATCAAGCCCACAACTGATCCCTTGACCAGAATCGAACCCAGGACCCTTCAGTTTTCAGGCTAATGCTTTATCCACTGAGCCAAACCAGCCAGGGCTGTTCTATACATTTTTTTTAAAGGGTGGAAGATTTTAAGTATATATTTTTATTGATTTCTTACAGAGAGGGAGGGAGAAGGAAAGAGAGTTAGAAACATTGATGAGAGAGAGAAACATTGATCAACTGTCTCTCGTATGCCCCCTACTGGGGATGTGCCCGCAACCAAGTTACATGCCCTTGATGGGAATCAAACCTGGGACCTTTCAGTCCACAGGCCGACGCTCTATCCACTGAGCCAAATCGGTTTTGGCCTGTTTTATACATTTTAATACAAACCTTATATGTAACCTAATTCTTCTTTCGTGTTACTTACTTTTAGACAAAAACTTTCCCCACCATTTTTATGGAACAAAGTGGAATTTGAGGGCCCGTACCCTTAGCTGTGCTACTCTGATGGCAGTCTACTTGTGCAGGCGATTTTTCTAAGAATAAGATAGTCGCAACAAGGAAGAGCTCTTGTCTTTCAACTATTTCCTAATTAAAAATTAACAAGTTAAAAAAATAAATTTATATGTAAAGTGTTTTGCACCTGGCACCAAAGGCCAAGGGAAACTGTTGTCTTTGGTGAGGTCGAGCCTCAAGTCTTTAATATGTCACAGAATGAAGGGGTCATTGCAAGTTCGCCTGGACACTGGTGCATATCCTGAAATCATTTGTGTCATAAAATCATACCACCAGAATGCATGGCCCTCGCCCAACCCCGTGGTGTGTTCCAAAAGGCAAAATTACCCCCGTCACTTTCTTCTCCTCAGCCATTGCTCAACCTCCCCCTGATTGCTAGTTGTCTTAATTTTATTTGTTTATTTGAGTTTATTTTGCGAAATATTAAAAAGCCGGGAGAAACGGGGCTGTAAAAAAAAAAAAAGAAAAATCAGTGTTCCTTCGCCGAGCCTGGTTTATTCTAGTAATCAGTATTTTATCTGACCCTGTCTGATCTAGTCTTGCAAGATCAAACGCCCGGGCCAGCACGCAGACAGTAAACAAAGCCCGGGAAGGGTTTCAGTAAACACCAAGATTAGATGTTGAATGGAAATTAAACTCCTTGAACTAGTCCTCTGTACTAAAGTGGTTAAGTGGGTTGTGATTAAAAGGAATAAGTAATTATGATCATTACAGCTGAAATGATATAATGTTACCACATTTAAAGCACCTCCTGTACCCCCAAATGATTGTGTCATTTACCAAGCGGTGCCTCGGAGTTGCATAGAGGAATCAGTGTCCCCTGACCTGGCTCTGCGAGGCGGCCCTGGTGGTATCGGTGGTCAGGACAATGCCTTTAATCAGCGGCCGGGCCCTCTGCCCCTGCTGGCTGGGGCTGGGCTCCCGGGAGGTACAAGTCACTTATTGTTGTCTACCCCATTTTTCCTCCGAGTCGGGAAAGAAACTTGCTTTCGGCTTTGGGTCTAAATCAAGGTGTTTGGCAAGGAAGTGTGTTGTCCTCTGGTGACACTGTCCCTTGCTTCAAGTAATGCCAACATGAGGTCCTTGAGTTTTAAATCAACCCTAGAGGCTCGGTGCATGAAGATTCATGCAAAAATGGGCCTTCCTTCCCCTGGCTGCCCGCACGGCCTTTGCTCCGGCCGAAGCCGCCTTTCTGACTTCCCACACTGCCCAGAGGCCCGGAGCTGCTGGGGCAGTGTGAAACGCCTGCATTGTTGTCATGGCAATGCAAGCATCCCGCCCCGTCATGGCCACTTGGCACCTGCATATGCAAATTAACTTGCCAGCTTTGTCGGGTTAATTTGCATGCTCACTTTCTATTGGCTGGTGGGTGTTAGGAAGGTACGGTCAATTTGCATCTTTCTCTTGTATTAGCATAGATTGGGTTCCTGGAAATAGAAGCATCACTCTCCCAATCAACCACTTTTTATCTTACTGGTTTTCCAACATGCGGAAGAGCTTGCACATTTTCATTGGGGCAGTCCCTGATGAGAATGGGCGACTGCTCACCAGTCCCCTGGCCCTTCCTGGCCTCCCTACCAGAAGCTTCTTGGGAGAATCAGCACGTGGAAAAGTGGCCCACGGAGAATGCCTGGGACCCTAAGCTCAGATGTGGGCTCATTCTTTACTCATGCCAGCTGCACAGGTAGCTGCTGCTTTAGGCTGAATGTGTTTATTCAAAAACGTTAAAGAAGTAAAACAGTTGTTTGTCAACAAGTAGTTTGTAGGTTAAAAGAAACAAAGTTGCTATCTGCTTATATTTATATTCTTTATAAGCCATTTAAAATACTTGCTTAAAAAGGATAGAAAATTTGCTTTCCTGCCTTCTTCCTTCCTTCTGTCCACCCATCCATCCATCCATCCATCAGTCCATCCGTCCCTCATGTGTATTTAGTATTTGAAAGGAGTACAAGACACAAGGCCTGATTTCAAAAACTCAATGTTCTGTATGAAATAATTAATACAGAATGTAGACTTTTTGTCACATATTTTGTCATTTAAAAATAAACTTGAGCATCTGCTTTTTATATACCTGGCAGAATCCATTGTGGAATCTCTCTTTAATTCGTAGCATTTATTAGTATGTCCAGCATGCTTTCGATTTCCCATAGTTTCAGAGTTTCATTTGTCCTGCCCAGAACCACAATTAAAAACTCAGAAACAAAGATATACCTGGTGGTGACGGATGAAGAATCTACAGAGTTGTGAAAAGACAATTTTTGTGTGTGGGCCAAAAAATGCCCAGCTTATTTTTAAGTCTGGCATGATTGTAGCCATGTCCTCTAATTTGGAGGGAACCAGTTGGTTAAAATCAGAGAATTTCCTTGGTTTCTTGACCAACTACATAAACATTATTTGTTTTTCTTCGGACAATCTACCGGGTTGAAAGCTGAAAAACACTTACGTTTGCAAAGTTCTCAAAACTCTTTTAAGTACAAGTGCTGTGCAAGATGCCGGGACTGTCATGACAATTGCCCATGGTAGACAGTTTAACCAGCTGTTTGCCTGACTGGTGATGGGCCATCACTTTAACTTTTTTTTTTTTTTAATATATTTTATTGATTTTTTACAGAGAGGAAGGGAGAGGGATAGAGAGTTAGAAACATCAATCAGCCGCCTCCTGCATACCCCCTACTGGGGATGTGCCCGCAACCAGGATACATGCCCTTGACGGGAATCGAACCTGGGACCTTTCAGTCTACAGGCCGACGCTCTATCCACTGAGCCAAACCGGCTTCGGCCACTTTAACTTCTGTAAGACTTTGAGGTTATCTGATCTTGGGGTCCTGACCTCCCAAGAGCATGAGCATTCATCTAGAATTTATCTTGAACACCGGGGAGGCTATGCGTGCTAACACTGGGCCTTCCAACTCTCACCTTTGTATGTTCAATTTTTCTATTAGTCGCGATTCATGACTAACCCCCCCTAGACCAGTTCCCTTCAAAAACATCTGGCGACTCGTCCATTGTGTGATTTCCTCAGAGCCCTGTGAGTGCTGGACCTTGAACACTGTGGGTACTTAGTAAATAGTAAGAGAATTAAATTATGTAGATGAGCTTATTGGAACATATATGCACTTAGCACCATTTTATTTTTGCGCGTATTACATCCTGGCTGATCTTATGTATTATCTGATTTTTTTCAATTGAGAGGAAATAGAAAATGCTTGGTTGTTTAAACGGTTTTACAAATGCCCTTTGCAAATTAGTAATCAGTTAGCGTCATTCTCTTTTTTTCTACTAATTAGTTATTGAGCTGAAGATTTAGTAATAGTTCCACGGAGAGAGACACCTTTATTGAGTGAAAATTAGGGACCATTTATATAGCCTGAGAAAAACATACTTTGAGGTTTTGCTCACTAGTTTATTAAATATTTTCCTTCAGCAATGGCCTAAGACATTTAAGTTCTATAAAAATCAGAGTAAAAAAAAGAATGAATCATGGGCTGATTATTTCCTTGATGGGTTTTTCTTTAATGGGTTTGAACTAAAAAAATTAATACACATGGAAAGCTAGCTGGCAAAGGTAGAGTGCTCCTGAACAATGATGCTAAGTTCCTGACATGTGTTTTTCTTCTCACGGGTGAATTCCCCTCTGAAACGGTAGTTTCAGGTTAAAAGAAGAAAAATAAAGACATTCTTACACATAAATAGCTTTACCCTGTACATAAAGTTATGGGAATACTTGAAGTGGTGAGCAATGATACAAACTACGATAAAGCCTTGTTTGAAACCAAAGGGACAGTGATGGTCAGATGCAGTCTGGGGAAAGGTGGACGGATAAGGCTCACTTTTTCCATGGAACGTAATGGAGTCCTATGAGCTCTGAGCGACAAAAACCAGAGGTGTCCAGATTTAAGTGGTTTTATTCGAGACATACGTGTTTTTCTGTGTGGATCTTACTATGATGGAAAAAGGAAGTTGATAATAAGGGGAAAATACACCTCAGACCGGTCACACAGAACTATCAGAGCCGGCTGGTCCACCTCACTTATGGGCCGGGAAGTATTTCCCCTCCAAGCCTCGCTTTATGAGGAGTTAACAAGTTGGCTCTGAGCGGCTTGCTCTAGGCAGAGATTTGCAGGCAAGTCCTCAACGCAGAGACAGATTCTCTTTAACAAACGTGGAGGAAAAAATCTTTAGGCGTGGTGCTCCTAAAAGACTTCACTTTTCTCTTTTTTGCCCTCAGCCTTTTCGGATGCCTAATATTTTCTTTCATTATATTTAGTGAACGCTCTGGTAATAGTTTTTTTTTTTTTTTTTTCCCCACCCGGTGCTGTGGGATTTATATCTGTTATACGGGGGATATTAGCCTGAGCTGTCTGAAATCATGCCTGTCTCTGTTTGTGTTAACAGAAATTGGCTTTCATAGAACAAATTGCCTCTGTACCTGCCGTCATTGAATGGGGGAGATTAAATTAGAAGTGTTTTCTGTGATTGGACGTAATGGGTGTTGGCAGATGGGATGCTATTCTGGGTTTTGGGGGCAAAGGAGTGTTATATTTACCCTTTGAGAAGAATTTAACTCGGGAATAGATTTTGGGTGAACAGGAGGGTTGTTTAACATCAACGTGTAGTCCAGTTCGGATGGAGGGTTGACATAAATATCAGGTAGGGCCTGTGAAATTACAGTGGTACCTTGAGATACGAGTGCCCTAACATACGAGATTTTTGAGATACGAGCCGTCGAGTGAGCGATTTTTGCTTTGAAATACGAGCAACAGTTGAGATAGGAGTAATTGCACTGATCGGCCGGCTGCACACGACCCACCAGTTTACCTCGACTCGAGCGTCTCATAGTTTCCCACGCCTCAAGATGACGGAATGAATTAAACTCATATCTTGAGGTACCACTGTACTTGCTAAAGGTCTGCACTGTGCGAGTTGTGTCTTTCATCCGTCAGCTGGAATCCATGCTGATCACACCCATTTTGGGACAAAACTTCTTTGGCCACAAGAAAAATAAGAGAAAGAGGGATTCATGAAAAGAAATAGAACGAGTGTGAATGTGTCTTAGATGACCGGCATGAATTGACAATAAAAAACAAAATAGGGATCCAGAGGAGTTATGTTTTGTTAAATGGAAAAGCATTTTAAATCAGAGGCAGATGTTGCATCTGTGTGTCCCAAACAGTTTGATTGTCAGACACACATCCATCCGTGGCGTTTTCTGTAAAACTGATAGTATTCAGTGCTGTATCTCCAGGAGCTGACGTCATTCCCAGCACCTCACAGCTGATTCATAAACATTTGTCATACGCATGAAAACAATAAACAAGAGTGAACGACCTTATTTTATGGATCCGCTAAATCAGTGACTTCATCACTTTTTAGAACTGACCAGCTGCTTCAGCCTGTCCCCTCCGGAAGGGGACAGGATGTTAGTGCAGGCATGAGGTTGAGCCCTCACCGTGCAGTTAACTCATCCATACGTGATGTCACCTAGGCATGTACATGCCACACGCATGCATGCACACACACATGTGCGAACAGGAAGCAGGACTTCTCCGTAGGAAAGCTGACTAGTCCAGACTCAAAGACCCTCACATGGATGATCATCACATGCCCCGAGTTGGCAGTTGAGCATAATCAGCGGCCCAACAGTGTCACAGTCCTGGAGACATGGGATTGAATTCTGATTGTCCCTTTGATCAGTGTGTGACATGACTTTCCCTGAGCTGCTGCTGCCATAGAGTGGGCCTCATCATGTCTCTTACATAGCCGTTGTGAGGATGAACTGACAATCATGCGTAAAGGAGTTAGCTCAGCGCCTGTGCTACCTGCAGCGGTGACATGTTTTAAAAGCGGTTTATTAGCATCCTATGACAGTTTCAGCACTTGCAATGAGAACACTTTCTTCTAGAGGAAATCCATTAACAAGTACTCGTGAAACGTGCAGGCTCTCAGAAGTTGGCTTTGCGTTCTTCAGGGAGAGAGAGAAGAAGTAGTTTTCCCTGCCCTTGTGCTTTGTTTATTGTGCTCATGCAGCTAGAGCCAGCCCTGATCCTTGGCATATTCCTAAGTGTTTCTCTGCTTTTGGACGGGTATCTGACCTTGAACAAGTTACCTGACTTCACTGAGTATTCGGTGGGATCACTGTGGACACCCAGGTTTTGGGGGGGGGGAAGATGGGGGGATCTTGGGATGGAAGTTTGGAAATTCAGGGCGATGGTGTGTCACGCATCTTTTCTCTGTGCTCGGGTTTGGATATGCATTTGGAGTGATCATTTTCATTGGCAACTTTTCTGCCAAGAGTGCCAAACGCAAGTCCGTATTATCTTGCCGAATCACTTCTAGAGAACTTTCTGAGACTAAAGAGTCTCCCTTCCTTCCTTCCTTCCTTCCTTCCTTCCTTCCCTCCCTCCCTCCCTCCCTCCCTCCCT
>PVJN01007068.1:0-71980 GCA_004026805.1 Lasiurus borealis
AGATTAGTGTGAGGTTACTTTGGAGTTCTAACCTCTGAGCTAACAGAACAATACACCAGATTCTCACAGTTCACCCTGAAACTCTGACCCCGAGAGAACAGGATACCCCAGATGTTTCCCCTTCTATTTCTATCTCAACCGAGTTCCCCTAATAGTTCCTCCTATTTAAAACTGCACACGAGCAGCTGCCAGAAAGGAACTGCTCGCAGACCTGGGCAGAGACGCCATCTCTCACCTCCCACTGGCCTGCGCTCCAAAACCGTTAGCAAATCCTCAGTCAGCTTCAGGAATCAGTCTCCCCAAAGACATCATGCTTGGGGTCTCAGGGGTTCCCTCAAAAGCCTATGTAATGCACAGTGACTCGTCCATACTATGAGCGTGGGTTGGAGCAGAGACAGGGAGGAGGAGGAGTGGAGACCAAAGGCACCCACCTTCCTGCCGTTAGGGAGGATGAGGCCAGGGCAACGGGCAGAGCCGGCCCCGGCCTTCCCCGCCTCCGAGGGCCCAGGCCTCCTTCCACGCGCCTGCCCCTCAGCCCACCAGCGCTGGCACAGCAAGCAGGGCACGGGGCTTCGGTCTCCGGGCCCCCCGACATGCTTCAAGCTCTGGCTTTGTGGGCTCTGCCTCTCCTCTCCCGATTCTCTCTGTGTAAGACGTAAGGACCGAATATGGATACGGACCACATTACAATTAAAATAAACAAGTTTAAAATGTTCATTTCTCTAAAGGTAATGATATACCCATCACATGTTAACAATAATACTTCCTATTTAAAATATCAGTACTGCTGAGACTGGTTTGGCTCAGTGGATAGAGCGTCGGCCTGCGGACTAAAGGGTCCCAGGTTCCATTCCGGTCAGGGGCATGTACCTTGGTTGCAGGCGCATCCCCGGTGGGGGCGTGCAGGAGGCGGCTGATCGATGTCTCTCTCTCATATCGATGTTTCTAACTCTCTATCCCTCTCCCTTCCTCTCTGTAGAAGAATCAATAAAATATATTTAAAAATAAAATAAAATATCAGGACTTCTGAAACTAACCAGGAGGAAGGCTGGCCCGTTTCCCGTTGGGGGACTGGCTCTGATGGGATGCTCAGGGCCACGCAGCGGGAGAAGACATCACTCCGCGCTGTGGGAAGAAGGAGGGCGAGAAGAGCAAAGACTAGACAGCAGGTCCTTGAAAAACTTAATTCCTTCAACATCACTTGGTTACAACCCTGAAGGTCTGCCTTAGGAACTTAATACTTTTATGTCGATCACCCGATGGTACCATTGGCTTGGTTATACATTGCTTTGCTTAAAGGCCAGACCCTCTCCACATTAGCTGAGGACGTACTGCATGTAAACTCCTGTGGCAACAGCTTTATCGCAGTTCCTGAGGAGCAAAGGGGTCCTGGCACTACACTTTGAGACCCACTGCCCTAAAGCAATCAATACCCCTCCAATGCTTCTGCTCAAGAAAGCCATCACCAAAGAATCTTACGACATGTTGTCAATTATGCTTTAGATACCCTATTGTACTAGCATATTACATAACCCCAAATAGACACCTGAAAATAAGCTATAAGTAAACATCTGTAAGAAGCTTTTGACGCCGTAACCAGTTTGGCTCAGTGGATAGAGTGTCAGTCTGTGGGAATGAAAGGTCCCAGGTTCGATTCCAGTCGAGGGCATGTACCTTGGTTGCGGACACATCCCCAGTACAGAGCCTGCAGGAGGCAGCTGATCGATGTCTCTCTCTCTCATCAATGTTTCTAACCCTCTGTCCCTCTCCCTCCCTCACTGTAAAGGATCAATAATATATAATATATATATATATATATATATGTGTGTGTGTATGTGTGTGTGTGTGTGTGTGTATATATATATATATATTTTTTTTTTTTTTTTAAGAAGAAGCTTTTGCCATCTTCTTCCACCCCCTGCTTTGGCGAACGCTGAGCTCATCCTCCCTGGAATCAGCATTCCCTTTTCTTCAGCCAAGACCCTCCGAGCTGCCCCGGGAAAGACAGTGAGCTGACAGGCAGTGTGCACAGGTAATAAAAACCATGCTGATGTGGAAGGTGTGTCCTGGATCAAATAAATGGCTACTTCTGGTCTGGGGGCCAGGCTCTGCAGTGAGAGAAACGGGACAGTGTATATGGCTGCACCCTAAGCCCAGGAGTGCAGGCCGCTCTTGCAAAAGTCTGCCCAGGGTCAGCTCCCCCGCTCTGCACCTGCTCCCCTCCCTCCCCAGGAGCCGGAGGGAACAGGGGAGGCTGCACCTGTCCAGGTGCAAAACCTCTTCCCTCTGCTCCCCGGACAATACCACATGGACCATCCTCCTGGCTTACAAACCGAATACGGTAAAACCCCCACTGGTTCATATTCAGCAACCCGATCGGAGCGCAGTGATCCGGACCTGGAAGGCAGCTTTGAAGGAATGTTGAAGGAATGGTTCCATCATTCCTTGCGCTCTCCTGTCATCTTTTGTTATTCCTAGGAGAGATGACAACAGAAAGCGCGGGTGTCCCTGAGAGCGGCACCCTGGAACAGGTCCTGCATCGAGGGCCGAGCTGAGTCCTCAGTGACACAGGAGAGGCCACCTGAAGAGCCGCACCGGTGGCAGCTAGTGATGACTGCGCCCGTCTGTTTAGGTCGAGGCGGAGGAGGTGGGCTGCGGGCAAGCAGGACGGCGAGGCGGCCGGGCTCGCGCTTAAACAGCGGCAGCGGGGGGAGTGGTGAGGAAGGACCAGGAGGGAACGACCACAAACGGAAAAGCAATTAGACCTGTCAACGGCCGTGATGGAAAAGCAACGGCCCCACATTCTGAAAACGTCTCTCCACAGGCTCCTGCGCAAAAGCTGCTTAATTTTTAATGAGACCCAATCTTGAACAAGACACAGAATGACCACAGCCGAGTGTTCCGTCGGAAAGTGACCTTTTCCTTCTGTAAACAAGGATAAGCGAAGCCAAGCCGGCGTTTATTTTTATCTCGGTGCCTCACTGCGCAGGACCTGGCTGGGGCTGACGGCTCGGGAAGGGCATCTTCGAGGGGCGGCCCCTTCAGAAGCCGGGGCTACGGCTGCCCTGTCCGTCCTCTCCCAGGTGGTCCAATGAGACCCAGGGCCAAGCGCCCCGTCCCCACAAACAGGACCACACACCCAGGAGACGTGGCTGCCCCCAAGTGCCCTGCTCGCCTCAAGCCCTGGACCTCAGCCCGCCCTCTCACCAACTGGCACTTCCTACTTCGCCAAGAAAAGCCGGGTCATGCACTGGGTTTCTTCCCTCCCACCCCCAAGCAGCTCCACTGCTAACTTCCCTGCTGGTTTCCGAGAAGAGAGAGACTTGGTCTTTCCCCGAATAACCTCCCTCGGATCCCGCGGCTTCTGTTGGCACCTGCCTCACCTATTGATTAGATCGCTCCCATGTCTGACCCCTGACCCCTCCAGATGGATTCAAGGCCCCCACGTCCAGTGCAGGGACCGCCTCCACCTCCCAGCTGCTGCGAGGTTTCAGAGGTGACACCAGCAGAACACGAAAATCTGCTTAGTAATGAGGCTCTGTGCCCGCCAGCTCGACAAATCAGAGGGCCCGCGCCTCTGCGCCCTGTGGCCCGGTCCGGAGCCTGCGCTGCCCACAGGGGGTGACACCACCCATCGCCACACCTGCCAGGTGTGACAAGGTCCGCACCGACCAGTGCTCCTCAGTCTCCCTTCGCCTCCATCTCCAAATTCCCCGAGTGATAAGGCGCTTTCAGGACCCGGGATTAAGGTGCTCTGATTTTTAGCTATACAGGAATTAAGCTCTGTCCCTTTAAGTGTCATCCATAAATGCTGGTCAAAACTAGTGCTGTCAGAGCTTAACAATAGGTTCCCAGAGGCGTGGGGCCTCCTCGATCAAGGAAACCTTGTAAGTCCTTAAATAGGACAGGTCACGGCACCTCACCACCGCAGTGACATCACCCAGAGAGCCAGGCACCGGGGGCAAAGCCATCTCGGTGCCGTTATGCCTCAGTGGCTGGGGACCCGCACACCCAGGGACTCTGAGCCCCTGGTGAAAGAACCACCAGGGCCGCTTGAGGAGAAGGAAGGCTCCAGACTAAATCTTTCATTTAAATAATATATATTTTTTTAAATCCCTGGGGTCCCCTAGCCCAGCACGTCCCTGGCCGCAGGGGCTGGGTTTCAGAAGCGGTGGGAGAATCTACGGAGCCAAGGCAGGAGCGTGTTTCACCGGGAGCTGAAGAAATGGGGGTGCAGTCCACTGCAGTGACCGCGCAGCTGCTACCGCCTTAGCCAACAGGATGGAGTGACAACCTCGGAGGAAGGGTGGCCAAAGGCGGCGCGTGCGGTGAGGTTAGGGATGTCTTTCCATGCGCACGCCGCTGAGCACAGGAGCTGTCCTGCGCAGCGCCGGGCGGGCGGGCGGGCGGCGAGCTGCGGCCACAACTCGGGAGAAAGCCCTGGAAGAAAGGGAAAGCCCGAGCTGGGAGCTTTCACCCTCTCATAAATAGGTAAGTGGTTGCTAATGGCAACCGTCGCCCTCCCCCAGTTTTAAGTCTGTGCACACACACACACACAGCCTCCCTGGCCCTCTACCACAGGCTACTTTGGTCATGTTTCTGTGTTAAAAAAATAAAATAAAATAAGTCACCCCTGGAACATGAAGGCACACGTGCGGATAAAGAGGTGCGCGCACAGCCCTGCCAGGAGGAGTGAGGCGCTGCAAAAGGAATGCGATTTAATTCCAAACGCACAGTCCTTCTTCCGAGCTGATAAGGAGCTGGCGGCGCAGAGGTGTCCGTGGGAAGACAGTGACGGCATGCGCAGGCCACGTGGCCGGGTGGAAGAGATTACATCACCTCCTTTGTGCAGGGACGAGCTGCGGGGAGCAGCCGCGCGCCAGCTTCAGCGCCACACGGGGCTGCGCCACAGTTGGCTGCAGTTTCCGCGAGCGAGCGAGCATCGCTCTTCTTCCTCCTTTGTGTCAAAAACAAAACGTGCCCCGCAGACGCTGAGATCGTGGAGCGCGGACCCTCTAACAGATTCACAGTCACCGTTTCCCTGTGCTTGCTGGAGCCCACGGTTTCTTAACAGGGAAATTCCAAAAGCTGGAAAGGGAAAATGTGTCTTTTTATGAACTAGGTAAGAAAATCAGAGGAGCACTCATTCATTCCAGATCTGCTCCGGCTTTCCCCTCGGTGCAAAGTGGCCTATTAACGGATCTACACCGGGTCGCCACACTCCCTCCCACCGTGAGCTGGAGCTGATTCTGGGCGTCAGAGAACTCTGTTCTCCGCTCCTGTTAAAATGCCCCTATGCACCAGGCCGGCCAGCCAGCAGCCCGCTCAGAACGGCAGTATTACCCAGAACCCCACTCAACAAATGTGCCCTGTGAGCAAACGCCTGCCCTTCGCCTATCCTGAACCTCATCCTCAGCTTTGCAACCAAGTACTCGTGCCCAAGGGTCAGTCCAGCTGTTGACCTCGACACATGCTTTGCGGCTGACACAAAGGAACCAATGACAGCCCCAGCCACATGAGCACACACACTCTCCCTCCACAAGTCCCTGCTCTGAAGTCCAGGCAGTTCAGCTGTTTTCCAAGCCGAAGTAATAATGACGGTGTCCTCCTCACCCCACCCCACTCTCATGCCCACCCCCACCCTCACCCCCGCCTTTGTAAACGGCCTTGGCTGGGAGTGATGGGAAGTAGTAGACAGAGGGGTCAGCCTCTCTGAGGCTGTTATCAGCTTCAGGAGGATGGCTTTAGGACCCAGAAAATCCACTGAACCAGAAATCATTTTCCACCTTCCCACCTGCAGGTCTGCTTTACCAGCAAGATCATTCCACGTCTCTGCCCATCCCCACCGCCTTCTCCCATGCAGAAACGCACACCCACCTCTGAGAAACACCACACAGACAGCTCAACCTGCGGAATACATGGCTGTGGGTGTGCGCGTCCCATAAAAACTCCACCAGGAAATTCAGTGAATTTCCCCGAACCATTTTCACATTAGCAAGAATTTTTCCAATACCTTCAGCTTCTAAGTGAGCCTATAAGAATGAACTCCTTTAAAGACTTCAATTTTGTGTTCGCTTCGGCAGCACACATACTAAAATTGGAACCATATAGAAAAGATTAGCACGGCCCCTGCGCAAGGATGACACGCAAATTCGTGAAGCGTTACATATTTAAAAAAAAAAAAAAGACTTTAATTTTTTATAACAGGTACGCCAAAATAAAACTGTTCACTTAAATTTGAAAATAACTAAAAATTGCATATTATTAGCATTTTTCATAATTCAGACTGATCTTCCCTAGAATTCCCAGGTTCACAGCCACATACGAAACAAAGGATTAAGGCAGCAGAGTCCAAATCCCCACTGTGACAGGCACAGGCCATCCCCGTGGTCCTGAACTTGGCTGGGACTGGGGCACAGGGGGAAATCCCCGTGCACCCTAACAACAGACCACAGGCACATCTGCTAACAACACACCGCAGGCACATCTGGCACATCTGCTACCAACACACCGCAGGCACATCTGCAAGGCCTCCGGGGAGGCCCCCAGCCCAGCGGAGCCCCGGTGCTGTCCCTGCTCTGCGGGCCGGGGACAGAGAGGGCTGCGAAGACAGTAGCTGGCTCTCCGGGGTTTGGGAGAACACACGGACTGCTGGTGTGGCCAAAGGGACCGGGGAGAGAGGCATAAAGACGGCCGACAGGCCAGAGGGCCCAGCAGAGGGGGCGGAGGGGGGTGCACCCCAGGGGGAGATCTGGAGGGAAGGTGGGAAAAGGCCACCAGGATGTGCTGAGACAGACGCAGGGAGAGGACACTTAAACTTCAGTTTTCAATGTAAAAGCAGTAAGGTCTCAAAACCTGCATACTGTTGATCCTGAAATTAAGTTACATCTTATTTTTGTTTTAAAGAGGCATTCTGTTTTGACCTTTTACCTCCTGACTTAAATGGTTTCAAAGACAGTTTAAGTAACAGGAATGGTTTAAGCTGAGAGAAACAGTCAGATTTACAAGGGATTTACGCAAATCAAGGGGCTGGATAATGTTTCCCCCATTCTATCATTAACTAAGCTTCTTCCCAGAAAGATCAGGCCGTATTGAAGCTGCTCTACCCCTCAGTGGCTTCAGTCTTCACCTGTTTGGAATAGACACCATATCCTCAAAACTCAAAAGCAGCCGTCCAATCCCACAGCCTCCTTTCACTGAAATGAAAGCCATGTGACTAACTGGGCGTCAGGAAGGTCAACCCCCAGGATGGCAGGGTGACAACAGAAGCAGGGGGCTGACTCTGACGCCCCAGGCACGCGCTTCTCCGCTTCTCCGTGACCGTGACCGCTGTGTGTGTGCCGGGGAGGCTGCAGGCCCGCACAGAGGAGCCCTGCACGGGCATCGCCCATTCACGGCGGCGGCCTTGTCACCAGCCTGGCCCGACGGGCCCCGTTATTAAGCCGTGACAAGCACAGCTCTTAAGAAAACAAGGTTTTTGTTCGCAGCTGCCTCAGAAATAGTCTCAGCCTTTCTCTTCTGCATCGCAAGGTGGAGGAGGGGAGAGGAGGAGCAAGTGAGAAAGCTGTCCGCGCAGAAATACTGAGCCGTTGGAGAATGGTACACTGATGTGTCACACACATTCAAAAAGGCTGTTCCAGCTGAAATAAGACCCTTCCCTCCGTGAAGGAGCACTCCGAGGCCTGGGCGTTCTCTTGTAGAAGGTATGCCAGCATCTTCGACGGTGCACGGGAGTTTTCACCAAAACCTAAGTGCCCTGGGCAAACTGGACACACCGGGGTTCACTGCGACGTGAGAAGTGGAGAAGGACAGCATGATGACACGGGGAGAACATGAGACATGCTTCATCACGACACGTGCTCTCTGTTCACTCACCCAAAAGCCTAGCAGCTTTTTCACACTCTGTCACTAAGCGTTACAGTGTTTGCTGCGGGGAATTTTGCACATGCAGCTCTCCCAGTTAAGAGAGCACACGCCAGGCCTCCTGCTCCCCGTGCTCTTTGCTGAGGTGCCTGCAACCTCCCGAGGAGAGCCCGCCCCCACCAGCACCACCAGGGACCTCCGCCAACACCCTGAACTGACAGCAAGGAGCAGTGCTGTCCCCGCCCCTGCCCGGGTGCCTCCTGAGCTTCGCTGGGGACCTGTGGCCCTGGGGCCATCGGAACTTCGGGTCTCTCTGACGATCACTGAGTCTCTTCTCTAACATTGTTAACGTTACAGTTCAGAGAAATTACCGGGAAAGTCGATTTCTAGGCCTGGCCTGAGAGCCTGGCCACCGGTAATAATTCTAGGATGTAAATAACTGACTCAGAAAGGCTGGCCACAAGTGCTGTGGCCATATTCAAAATACTCTAGTGGAAACTCAACAGCCTTAAAGGAAAGCATCGGTTGCTACGTTCCCCAAGCCAGACAGGTGAGTTGGCCTTGTCTACCAGGTTTGCCCCATTCACAGCAGACACAGCCAAACCTTAAACCAGATCGCCTATTCATTGCTATCCCGAATGCTGCAAATTCAAAAGGACATCTCAACTTAAGTGTCTTCCCGAAACTGACAACTTCAAATGCACAACAGCCATCTTTACGAAAAAACAGGGTATATTTTTCCTAGTATTAGGATCTACTTACATGAGAAACACCCACCCCCATGTTACCAGAGTGTTCTATTCAAAGACCTTACTGTTTTTCCACGGTGTTTTGTTTTCCTTATTTTAACTAAGGGACCAAAGGCATCAAATGCCAAATCAATTCACGTCTGTCAGGCCCCATGCAGGACCTGAGGTGCCCTCCCTAAAAGGGACCCCTCTGCACTCCCCGCCCTGATGCACACGGGGTGTCAGAGTTAGCACGCTAGCTGGACTGATGAACAGCAAGCAGCAAGCTCAGATGAGGCTATTGCTATTTTTCTAGAAAATATACTCTACTTGATGAGTTAGGCAGCTCGGGGCTCCTGGCACACCCATACCAAACTGATCATACAAGAAAAAAAAAAAACTAATGAAAAATATACACAATTAAGGGGAAAAACTGCCAGCCTACAAAAGTCGATGTGGTCTTTTAATGCCCTTAATTACTTTCATGGCACGTTTTCCTTATTCAATATATGAGAAAAGCAAATATTAGGAAAAACAGACTTGGCTGCTATCCTCCTGCTGAATCATTAAAAAAAAAAAAAAAAACAACTCAGAATACTACCTTCATTATCTACATAGATAAAAGCCTAAGCAAATGTCTGACCTTTCCGCCGGTAGTTATGACACACAAGACCACCAGGGGGCAGACACTCCAACTGGTACCTATGAAGTGCACTGACCACCAGGGAGAAGAGGCTCAATGCAGGAACTGCCGAGCTGCGGTGATTAGGCAGCTGCAATTCTTGGGTGATGCACCCAGAACCAGAGAGGAGGGAGCACGATTCTGGGGTGTGTCACCTGAGAACTGCCCTCTCATAATCCAGGACTCCTCGGGGATGTCAGTAAGCCAGTTTCAGCCTGATCCCACAGACCAGGCCTCTAATAAGATATAATGTTTTCTCGTTATCATCTCATTTTCTAACGTAAGAGACTCTCATAATAAAAGTGGCCATTAGAATAGGCGGGTTCATGGAAACTTTTTGAAATCGAGTACCACAAAGAAAAATCAACCCAGGACGCTATAAGCTAAAAACAACTTGGTAGGAGTGAACAAAAAGTTTAGTAGCACTAGGGAATATAAACTTAAATTAAATTAAACTTAAAAAAAAAAATACTCCCTTCCTAAGCTACAGGTTGAACACTGAGAGGAGGGTAAACGTGAATGATTAGAAAGGAAGAATGACAGCAAAACTTGAAAGAAGACAGAGAAGCCGGAAGAGCCTGAAATAAGACCCTTCAGAAAGAAGGGCATGGGAGTGCCCATAACCTCCTCCCTCCCCCTCCACGCTCCTCCTGAGCCCCTCAGCTGGGGGTGGGAGAAGACAGTCTCTACCCACACCTGCTGGCTTGTGTGCCTGGCCCAGAGTGGGGGGTGGGGGGTCCCCATACTGCATGTGTCTGTTCTGAAAGTCTCCACTGCTGGAACTTCCTGGCAACATGTAATTCACTTCCCCTAGCAGAGAGGAAGTTTAGAGGGGGGCAGGACCGGTGTTTCCCATTTCTGCTTTATTTTCCAACAATCAATACATTATATAGTGGGAATTCAAGGAATCAAAGGACAGATAAAACAAGTATTCACTTGTGAAAGAGTGTGGGTACAAAACCAGAAACATCTCTAGGCCTCTTGTGAAGATTCCCCAAAGGGAAAACTCTATCGCCTTTAATAATATTTTTAACTAGAGGCCCAGTGCACAGATTTGTGCACAGGTGGGATCTGGCTGACCCGGCCCCAATCAGCAGATCGGAGCTGGGCCGGCTTGGGGAGAGGGGGCATGGGCAATTGGCTGGCAGGCCCTGCCCCTGATTGGGGAGAAGGGCGATCGGCTGCCTGTGAGGAGAGGCTGCAGAGGGTTGGCCGGCCGGCCCCACCCCTGATTGGGGTAGGATAGGGGGTGATCAGGAGTGGGGCAGGCCGGGAGGGGAGGGCTGCAGTGGGGTTGGCTGGTCACCCTGCCCTCAATTGAAGTGGGAGAGGCCGATCAGGGGTGGGCGGTTGGGAGGAGGGGCCGTGGGAGTTGGCCACTGACCCACCCATGGTTCTGGCCGGTTTGCTGGCAGCAGTGGGTGTCATAGTGACTGGTCGTTCCAGTCATTACAGCATTCTGGTTGCTGGCTTTTTATATATATAGATAACAAAAATGAGGAAACTTTAAGTTTGCACAGGATGATCTTTTTTGTGTTAAATGTTTAGCAACTTTTATTCAATGTACACATTTTTTACATACATGATACATATATTCACATTCTAAAACCACAGTAATGGAGTGGAGAAAAGAACTTTCTACCAGTCAGCTGAAAACACCTATCAGAACAGCAGCATGGGGTTAAGAGCAAAGCAGTAAGACCACACTGCTTGAGTTCCAGCCCTGGCTTTTCCCTTTCAGAGCTGTGTGGCCTGCGGTGAGTCACGTGACTTCTCTGCATTCAGTTTCTGTCTCTCTAAAACACTACATCCACCTTGTAGTGCTGTGGTGAGAGTTAGAGTTAACGCAAGCCAAGGTTTAAACCAATGCCGGGTATACACTAAGACCCAGAAGTGACCATGGTTGTTTTAGTTGTTCTTACTTAGAATGTTGTAAAAATAATATTTTCTTTTAATGTTAGTAAAAATTTTAATACTCAAAATAAATTGCTACAAAAAAAACTGTCCCAAGCTACCCATAAAATATAGTGTGTCTCATGTCTGGCAGTGACGGGCTACCCAGCGGATTATAACTGGACGAGCTAATGTGTGAAACTGGAAGGCAATGTGATTACAGAGAGTGTCTGGGTGAGAGTGAAGAAGCAAGACCCTACAGTGAGCAAATGATGTTTCAGATCCTAAAGCGCTGCTCTGCCTCTTTTTAACTGTGTTATTTAAAATGAAATAAAATGTAAAGAACGCTACAGAGTTTTAGAGCTGAAAATGTCTCTGTATCCACAACAATATAAATAGGTTATAATAAATGGAGTTTCCACTACATGACAAGCTCTAATGACTTTTTTGAAGTGCACAGTCTTGGTTAGTGACCACTGGCAGATTCTACCCACCCTCGGAGGCTGCGCCCTTGGTATCCGGTAAAGAAAACCCTAATTGAGTTATTGGTTTTACGAGGCAGATTTTATGATCATACTAAATGATCCCTAAAAAATTATAAAATCTTCTGCCTACTCTGTAATTCTACCTGGCTTCCCTAAATCATCATTTTATTCCCTATCATGATATAAGGCAAATGTATGGTGTTCAAAGGATAATTACCTAACTATGAATTTGAATATGTATGAGACAGGCCCCCAAAGGCCTACATTTGTATTATAATGATAGAAAGGAAACTGGAAAATACTCTTCTTTAAATAAAACCCTCAATTGTTTCAGCAATATTCACCAAAAATAAGCTGTATGTGTGTGTATGCACGCGGCACCTTAACTATACACACTGATAAATAACAAATAAAAAATCCAAGTGGCATTTCTGTCTCTTTCAGTGTATTCAATGCACTGCTATTTCCTTAAGAAATTATCATTGGTAATGTTTTTAAATACATTTTATTGATTTCAGAGAAGGGAGAGGGAGAGGGAGAAGGAGATAGAAACATCTAGGACCAGAGAGAATCACTGATCAGCTGCCTCCTGCAAGCCCTCTACCGGGAATCGAGCCTGCAACCCGGGCATGTGCCCTGTCGGGGAATCAAACCGTGACCTCCTGACCTCAACACTCAACTACTGGGCCATGCCGGCTGGGCTATCGTTGGTATTGTAATCACTCAGACATGCTAAGGACCAAAGGACTGTTTTTAAAAACTTGTTTCACAATACATGAGAAATATTACAAATTTCAAACCTTTATCAGATTATATTACAAAACAGGTTTCGTCAACAGCTTTAATGAAGAAATCCCATCTTGCCCTGGCCAGTTAGATTCGGGTCAGAGCATATGCCTGGTTTGTGGGCTCAATCCCTAGGTAGGGGATGTGCAGCCAACAGGTGTTTCCCTCTCACATCACATGGATGTTTCTTTCTTTCTTTCTCTCTCTCTCTCTCTCTCTCTCTCTCCCCCTCACTCCCTTCCCTACCTTTCTCTTCCTTCCTCTCTCTCTAAAACGCAATAAAAATATTTTTAAAAGAAAAAACCAAGAAATCCCATCTTGAAAATAAAAATAAAAAGGAAAGGAAGTAGAAAAATGGCAGTTTAATATCCTTTCAAATTCAAACCAATCGGCATACCCGCAGAATTTTACCAGACAGTGACCACTGAGGTCCTGCTGTCTCTGACGGAGCATAGCTCAGACTTCTCCGCCTTCGGTAAACCGCCAGGAGTCTGTCTTGTTGGAAGGGCCGCCCTCCCGGGGAAGGCGTGCGGCCGGCCTCCTGTGTCAGAGCACGTGGCAGGCAAGCCCCCTCCTTACAGCTGAAAGGGTTTTGGAAAACGTCTGGCTGGCTAACAGATGCTGGGCTTGGATTTCCTCCCAAATATGTTTTTAATGCTGATAATGCTTAAATGCAACTGTTCACAGCAAGGGAAGGAGTGAGGGGAACGAAAATCTGCTGTTATGTAAAAGGGGGTGGGGGGGACAGCCTCGAGATAAGAGCTTGGCTGCGACTGTCCAGTGATTTTCATACAGAGACCCGTCAGTCGTTCCCAATCATCTTGTCACCAGAAGGCCTGTGTCTTCGATTGTCCCCCTGAGCTCACGATTTGAAAGTCTCCCTCCTGAACTGCATATAGCAGAAACATTTTTAGAAATAATTTCCCTGCTAGAACAAACCAATGTAACCACTGTATTCATAACAGCAAATACACTTCAGGCTTTACTTAGTGACCAGAGCCTTCTTCCAGAAGCCTGCCTGACTCCCATTAACTTTATTATTATTTGAAAACGTATTACTCACAGACTAAAGACAAAATCCTGCAAAAGAGCAAAATATAGTATAGGCTGCAAAGTAAGGAAAGAAGGTACAGCTGGCGAGACAGGAAAACCTAGAGAACATTTTAGATGGAAAGATGGAGTCCTCGGCATCAGTTTATAAATTATGTGTGAATTCCTTCAGAATCAAGAAAACACTGTTCCCATCATGGTCCCCTCCCCCCGCCCCAACTCCCATAACCCTGAAGCATACTTCTTTTAAGGCCAGTCTCAGAGTTCATGAAGCCTTTCCTAGAGATGGGGGGGGGGGGGGGAAGGGGGAGTGCAGTTCCCCATCCATCTCCAGTGGGTGCTGAATGAACTCTGTATTTCCATTATGAAGTCCACAGTCACTTATGTTCCTGCACTGTCCTTCCACACAATGAAAGGCAGGCAGGCGATGATGGAAAGAATGGGTATATTCACAGTTGGCTCAGCCTGATCAGAATTCAGTTCTACAACTGGGTGGCCTTTTGGTCTCAGAGTCCCCATCTGTGACATGGGTGGTGGCACCGGCTGAAGTCAGTGAGGATTCAATAGGGAAGTCAATGACCGATCCAACGCCCAGTTCATGGGAGTCAGTTACGTGTTTATCGATGATGTGAACCACGTCTCAACATCTCCAAGGATCTGGGGAGTAGGTTAGGGGGGCGTGGGACAACACTATTTCTCCCATGTCAGTGAGCTCAGGACCCAAACTCTGGCCCCACAAAGGCTGTCAGTGCAGACTGAGTCACTGCATGTAATTCTCATTCTGCACATTTCAACTAAGTGTAGGAGGAGGAAGAGTAGGTACAGTTTGAAGGACACCCAGGAAAGGCTGGGGTAGGTGGAGTTGGAAGAGGTCTAAATTGCTAACCAGAGTAGAAAGCTACAAAGCAACTGTTAGACTTTCTATCAAAAACAAATATATAAGCATAATGTCAGAAGACCATTTATATATTCTGGGACTATTCCCGTTAATTTAACATTTCCATTCTTATTATATTTTACTTTGATTAAACAGCTGCCATGGGCATTCTGCTCTCTGTCTCAAGCCCATGCCCAGCTTACATGTGACCTCCTACCATCCTATATGAAAATAATGGCCCAAATATAGCATCACCGCATCACCATTCACCGAGTTGATACCATGAGCTGGCAACTCTCCTAACTCTCCGAAGCGCATGTCCGTATACCATCTTCCATGAGAAACGGAGGGTTTCAGGGTCTCATTAACTGGCAGAGGTGCCAGAGCCGGAGGACAGGAGACCAGGGACTTGTCAGCATCACGCAGCCCCATGCAGGCGAAGCAGAAAAATACCAGGATGGTGCCCCAGGCTCTTTACAAAACTACACGGCAAGACTCCACTTTAGGGACCGCTTTGTGAATCAAAGGAAAAAAGAAGCATAAAAAAATGAAAGACAATGGACAAAGACCGAATTCTGTTTGTAACACGGTTCTGATGATACGCACTTGGAGCATCAAGGAAGCAGAGTGCCCGCACCTGAGCCCACGTGGTGACAGAGCTGCCGCCAGGAACCAGCCACAAGCATGGCACGACCCTGCGGCCTCCAGTTTACTGGGCGCTGCACCAGGGAAGGGACCCCGTCGCGGACATGAGACGTGTCTTCAAGTCCTGAGCCGGTGAGTTTAATGTTCACATTGGCACTAAAGAAACACTGATGTTTCTGCCACCTAATTATGCTTCCTCACAGCGAGTCCTCCCTGGCACGCAGAGAGCCGGTTCCTCCGCACAAACCTGCCGCGCCCTCGGGAAACAGAGTCACGGTGCGTTTTTCTACCTTCTACTCCCATTCACATCTGTGAACAGCAAACCTGACCCAACGCGGCTTCCTCACGTGGAGATCACTCCCTGTCTCTGGCTTCATCGGAGCACTGCAGCCAGTTTAAATTCACAGGAAATAAAAAGGGAAACGCATCTTATGTAGCTCTTCCCATGCCCAGCTGACTACAGGCAGGCAGGACAGGGGCAGCGGCTATTCTAAACGCTCAGAGTAACATCTTCAACGGCAATCTTGCCAAGAAGTATAACAGCACTAATGCTAAGAAAGAAGAAAGCAGTTGGCTATTAACTCTACTGCAGAGAGTACAGAAGTAGTTATCATGGAAAACGAGGCGATCGGTGTTGGCTCAGTTTGTAAGCCGCCTCCCTTCCAATACGTAGCTAGCGAGTCCGAACCACTAACGGAGGCCAGCAGATCACTTATCCGTCAGAGAGCCGAGGGGGATGCGGACGGAGGAAGTGGCCACGTTCAGGCACCAGCCGGGCGTTTGGAGCACCGAGCCAGCCAGTGACTTGGTGACTGTGCGGAGGGACTGAGGTCTCGGATTGCACTGTGTCACCTCCATCTGTGTCAAGGCTACAACTGTTGTTGGTGTCCACCCGGCAACTGCTGGCGGCAGCAGGTGCGCGCACCATGTGTGCACAGGCATCTCCAGCGTGTGTGCCACGTCGGTCCCCCGCCCCCAACCCTGATTCCCTGAGGTTCCCAGGCCCACAGCACACACGCCACACCTCCAGCAGCACTACAAACCACTGCACCCCCTGATTCCTCATCGCTGCATCCACAACCCCTGCAGGACCAAAGGAAAACGACTCTCGGACACTGTCTGAGGCCAACAAAACTCTAATGCTGAGGAGCGGGCAGGAGGTGCCCCTTCTCTCTCAGCAGCTCAGAAAGCGCCCCAAGTTCTCACCGAGGACAGCACACAACACCCGGAAATTTCTGGAGAACACCTCTCTCTCTAGTTACAAAAACAGGTTTTATGGGCAAATCCACTGAGAAGGAAAGTAGCTTAGCAGAAGCCTGGGACTAGGAGGGTGATAAGATTGGAGGGATGAAGGTTAAGAAGAGTGGGATTTCTTTGATGTGTTAAAGATATCCTAAAATTGACTGTAAGGTTGGGTGTTTAACTCTGTGAATATACTAAAAAGCCAATGAATCATACACTTCAAATGGGTGATTTTAGTGCCATGTCAGACACATGTGAGTAAAACTGCAAAGCAAAAAAGGTTTGGAAATGTTACAAAAACATTCTACACAAACCACTGTCCTGTGGCTGATTAAAAAACATACAAACAGAATGGAGGAGAGGTCATTTTGAGTAGACACAGTATAATTATTTCTGCTCTCCTAAAAACACACAAAATTTTGCATACTGAATAACTAAAGAGTGGTAAAGTTTAATGACGTGGCCAAATACTCCTCTGGAGAAAGAAATGAATATATTCTAAGCAAACAATTCCTAAAATCAACAGTTCTTAGGTATTCGTTACCTTTTCATGGCCAAGTAGTTTACTAAAACACTAAGGCCTGAAGAATAAACATGTGGATTATATAACTAAGACTTTTTCTTAAAATACATTTTTGATATATTAAAACAGGTGAACATTTTCAAGATTTTGAATCTTTGAATTAAAGAAACCACCTTTAGCTGGATCGGTGTGGCTCAGTGGTTGAGTGTGAGCCTATGAACCAGGAGGTCACGGTTTGATTTCCGGTCAGGGCACAGGCCTATCTTGCCGGCTCAATCCCCAGTTGTGGGGCATACAGATGGCAGCTGATCAATGATTCTCTCTCATCGCTGGTGTTTCTCTCTCTCTCTACTGCTCTGAAATTAATAAAAATAGTTTTAAAAAAGAAAGAAACTACCTTTAATCACCAGGAACTTTTTAGTCTCTGGGGACATTGGATGTTCTGAGGGGAAAAAAACTTTATTAAGCTGCTCTGTGAAGGACAAACCACCACAGATCCCTATCATTTGAACTTCCATTCTGAGAAATCAACAGCTCAAATAAAATCAGCGTGGCCCCTACCAGGAAGGAAGTATTTGTTAAATAGGTGATCTAACTGACCAGGCCAGTGGGTTGAATCTACGACTGTAAGTCTTATGTTTCGTCAAAATGTATTGTTTCATCAGCGAAACCACAAAAAGCAAACATCCCCTTCCCAAAAGCTTTGGAAAACTTTACCGTGAATTCATTCCATAAATACACACTTGCAGGTTAAAATGAGTATACGTAAGTGCTGAAATTTCATTATGGCTTTCACATCTGCGGTTTGGAAAGGGCAAAAAAATGTTCATTTCTCTAGATTTCCAGTTTTTGTAAATTAAACCACATTTGGACCTAGCCAAATGATCACCGGCCAATATTCCCACCTTTAAGCTGTTAAAACTATTAATATTTTATATAGTCCTTTACAGTTTTCAAAGCATTTCCCAAACCAATTAGCTCACCCAGTGACTAACCAGTTTGTAAGGGAAATGCATCTGTGGTCTACACTTTGAAAAGCAGACACTCTGGGGACACAGAGGAGACATCACCATTTACTGGAGCTGAGGTGGCCAGGGAGCCATAGCCAAAACCTGACAGGGTTCCCCCTCTCCACTCCCATCCCCCCCACTTGCCCCCCCCTGTACTCAACCCAGAGCCTGAATTTTATTTTTGATCTGATCTGTTTCATTTCTAGAATGTGTTAGTTTGCATAAATAAATTAGACTGCATCATAAGATGCTTAAAATAGACTGTTAAAGTATTAAAATAGGGTCTGAAATGAAATGTGCTACAAGTAGCACACTGTACTTCCTGGGTTGGCCTGATATTCTGAACATGTTATATGAGGATGGATAATACTTTGTTTGGTTTTGTTTTTTTTAGAGATACCATTTCCCCCCTTAATTCCTTACTAGATCAGAGACCTCAAAAAGAACAAATGTTCATCAAGTCTATACTAATACTTTACTCAAATTTTCCAAATTATTGGAATATAATTTCGGGCAAAGGAAAACCCTTTTCTTTTATATACTTTTTAGAAAATAATATCTTAAAAGAAAAATAATGCATTTTAACCCATAGCCAACTAATCTTATGAACACGCTGCATTATAGACATTCCTTGAAAATAATCTAGGTTTGTATATGAACTCAAAAAAGTTTTTTTTTAATATATTTTATTGATTTTTTTACAGAGAGGAAGGGAGAGAGACAGAGAGTTAGAAACATCGATGAGAGAGAGACATCGATCAGCTGCCTCTTGCACGCCCCACACCAGAGATGTGCCCGCAACCAAGGTACATGCCCTTGACCAAAATCGAACCTGGGACCCTTCAGTCCACAAGCCGATGCTCTATCCACTGAGCCAAACCGGTTTCGGCTCAAAAAAGATTTTAACAGTCACTTCAGACCTTTTCACAAATGAAACACTTTTCAATGCCCCACACCTCTGTTAAATGACCTGATGACAACTCGGACTGTTGAGCGTGATCTATGAAATAGGATAAACACATTTTGCATCACAACCTGCAATCCTTACAATGCTTCCCTTTGTTACAGTTGGAACAGAAACCATTCCAATATTTCACTGCCTACACTACACCAATGTGATTTAACATTGGTCTCTAAATACAGCTCTCAAAACATGTCCCTCAACACCACTATATTGTAAGCGTTCCCTCAAACAGAGAGATGCTGAGAGCGCAAAGCTGCCTCGTGGGGGCTGTGCCTCTGTCAGGCAGCGGCTTCTCCCCAACATCTCTGGCAGCCGCTCAGAGTACCACCCTGCCCACAGATCAGCCAGTGAATACGCATTTCCCCACGCACCGTCTGGCCATCAATTCTGAAGGTCACAACTGCCTGCTCCCCCTCTCCATGGCCCAGCTCACCCAAATGTCACCACTGAGCTGACCTGTTTCATCCTCTGCCATTCTTTCTACCTCTGATGCTGCCAGTACTTCCCCTTGTGCTTAAGGCAGTCCGTGGCATCATGCTATGACACAGTTTTTGTATAAGGATTTCATCAACATTTTTATTTTATTGATTTTTTTACAGAGAGGAAGGAAGAGGGATAGAGAGTTAGAAACATTGATTAGCTGCCTCTTGCACATCTCCCACTGGGGCTGTGCCTGCAACCAAGGTACATGCACACCCCCCACTGGGGAGGTGCCCGCAACCAAGGTACATGCCCCTGACCGGAATCGAACCTGGGACCTTTCAATCCGCAGGCCGACGCTCTATCCACTGAGCCAAACCAGTTAGGGCTTCATCAACATTTTCAATTGCAAAAAGGAGGGGTAAATTTTTGAGGAGTCTGTTTTAAAAAAACCTAAAACAATCGCATTAAAAATGTAACCAAGACCTTAAGAAGGGATGGAATACATTGTACGTTATTTCCACTAAAGGTTAAGAGGAGGCAGTTAGTTACCTGCTTCCCCAAGGACTCAACAACCTGTCATTCCAGGATGGTGAAACCTCACATCTGGAGCTGGTGTGAGGCCTGAGCCACAGCCAAGCTGCAGCCTTCCCGGGGGGTCCGCCTTTCCCACCACTCACTGCCCCGTGAAGCTTTCTGCTCAGTGGCTCACCGTCCCTGCATGAGCCCAGCACTTCCGCTCTCCACCACTCTACACAGAGCAGCCCCACGGTCCCAACCCCCGTGTGCCGGAAACCAAACATGGTCTCACTGAAAGATGTGGACAGGAGACCAGAGGCTGGTCCACCTTAACTGCTCTGAAAGGTCAGAGTTAATCACTCACTGTTTAGATGAAAACATTGTTAGCTGAAGCAGCCTCTCTACCTGTTTATTTCATGTGAATTTCTGTTCTTGTCATTTCCTGCCTAAAGGCTATAGGTGTGTCCCAAAGCCTTAATAAAAAGGAGAAAAAAGCCAGAGCAAGGGGTAGTTCTTTCCACTAGAGCAGTGGTTCTCAACCTTTGGGGGTCGAACCACCCTTTCACAGGGGTCGCCTAAGACCATCGGAAAACACCTATTTCCCATGGTCTTAGGAACCAACACACCGCTCCTCAGTATAGCAAAATGTAGCAATGTAGTTTACTGTTGTCATATGAAGACTGTTAAACGTGCTACACCACGATTAAGACAAAATTTCATTTATTTGTAATTAGAAATAAATATTTCACAATATACAATTACATATTGTTTTTGTGATTAATTATGTTCAATTTGTAACAAGGAAAATACATCCTGCCTATCAGATGTTTACATGACAGTTCATGACAGTAGCAAGATTACAGTTATGAAGTAGCAACGGAAATAATATTATGGTTGGGGGTCACCACCACATGAGGAGCTGTCCTAAAGGGTCGCAGCATTAGGAAGGTTGAGAACCACTGCACTAGAGGAAGGCTCCCGCCTGGCCCCCCAATATCGCAAATTAATATTTTCTAGTCTCTCTTTTCATTTGCGTGCAGCCTCCTCCAGAACCCGAACCCTGAACCGGGAACCCTGAACCACGCGGGACGTGGAAAGGGGCTCTCACCGCCCCCCCCCGTCACTTCCTTCTCCCCCAAAGCCTCCCCAGCCCAGCTACAGTGCAGTAAGTGCCCTTACACTACCGGATCCTCTCACATACAGAGATAGATGTTAGAAACTCCACGTTTTTAAAACGTCATCCTTTTTAA
Source organism: Lasiurus borealis (assembly GCA_004026805.1). Lineage (NCBI taxonomy): Eukaryota > Metazoa > Chordata > Mammalia > Chiroptera > Vespertilionidae > Lasiurus > Lasiurus borealis. The sequence goes on from PVJN01007068.1 coordinate 20,938, forward strand.
AGTTCCCGTTTTGTGAAACTTTGCTACAGACAGCATATATTAAGTAAACAAACACAGATGTTGAAAACACATGCTTAACCTTTTTTTACTGTTTTAGGGTGTAGTTTTTTCAAAGTTTGATGCCCACGGCCCGAAGAATGCACCCCTCTTTCTGGGAGCATCTCTCACTTTCTCCTCTGGGTGCAAGGAGCGCAGGACACGGTGGGCAAAGGACGGACATTTATTCACTTGTTTAACAAACACTCCTTGGACATCCTCCATGCTAGGCAACGAGCACAGGCAGCTCCCGCCCTCTGGAGCTGAGTCAAGGAGAGCAGACACACACACAATAGCTAGAACCACAAATGAAATCAAGTACAACGCTGGGAATGACACGCAGTTCGGGGAACACACAGCGGGGCTGGGTAGGGTCACACAGTTCATTCAGGGCAGCAGGGAAAGCCTGCAACGCTGACACCTCAGATGAACTTGAACGGCGGTTAGAATGTAACCAAGCTGGGACGGGAGATAGGGGTGGGGAGGAGGTGTCCATTGAAGGCAGAAGAAACAGAAGCCAGAGGCAGCGGAACACGCTGGCCTGGCTGTCACTCAAGGGGCTGAAAGAAGCCCAGTGTGGCGGGAATATGCAGTCAAGGATGGTGGCAAAAACACACACGGTGCCCCCACCAGCCATGTGACCTTCAAACCACCCATCATCTCTCATTTAGTCTCTAGCACTCTAACGTGAGCAAACGAGACCGCTCTGGCAGGACCGCGGTAAGGATTAGGTGAGATAACTTAGGTCCCTCTCGCACAGGGGATGGTGGTGACCGCTGCTGCTGTTATAATTAAGTCCGACGTTCTCAACTGGACTTTAATACCCAAATGACCTTGAACATGCGGTTCTCAACAAGTATTGGCCCCCAACCCCCACAATCTATGACAATATGAGAATATGATCAGAAGGAAGAACCTAAGCCACCGGTTTATGTCCAAAGGAGTACAAGTCCCCAGGATCAGCCAGGATCCCCTACTGAGTCTGCAATAAAATAACTTCCTGTAACGTTGCATATGGGAAGTTTTACATAAGCGCACCACAATGAACCATTCTGTTCTTGCATACTTTCTGTCCTAGCCGTACTATGGAATTAGGTTCACAGGGTCGGGAAGGAAACGGGCACACAGCGCAGAGAGGGCTGGAGAGGGCGAGGCAGGCCCAGGACGAGGTGTTAACACACTTCCAAATGAACCCCAAAGCAAGGTGTTCTCCCCTTTGGGGACAGCCTGGAGGGTCCGAGAACAAAATGTGTTACCCCCGTGGTTTGAGAAAATTAAGTGGTGATTATGACTCATTCCTGCTCAACTGTGAAATCCATAAAAGTCAACTGAAAATCGCCAACCCTGGTTCATAAACTATAACCTGGACTCTGGTTTCAAACAGAACAGTAGTAACACTGCTTCGCCCTCCAACATACACTTTAATGCTCCTATTCACACATCATCAAAGGGTCTGGGTGGGGTGGGAAGGGGATTATTATTTAAAAAAAAAATAGGCTTGTTCCTCAATCCTGAGTTTAACAGGGGTCATGACTGAGGGACAGAGTTGTTGAAGCAAAAACGCATTTCCTAACTGTTGGACAAACAACATATCAAACAAGAGTAAACATGAAAAACAACTGTTTGTTCCCCTTCTTCGTAACATGCGCCACCAAGCCAGGGCTTCAAAAGCAACATCTTGCAAATCTCACCCTCAAGCAACCTCGCTTTTATAAAAGGCACTAGTGTTTGTAGAATTATGATATGCATTGAGCCTTAACCCCACCACTTTCTTTCCAGCTTTAAAAAAAAAAAAAAAGAAATCTATAGAGAAGGGAGTGATATTGGAAAAAGTACCCTGCACATTTCAGTGCTTTCATTATTACTGGGCATAAATTATTCTCAACAACCTAACAAATGACAAAACTCTCCAGTATGTTGGGACATCAACATACAAAACTTTAACCGGAAGCATGATATAAAAGATAAATGGAATTCCAGGGAAATGGGAAGATGCCGGGGAGGGAGGGGGCACTGGGAAAGGACAGGAAAGCAGAACACAAGAAAGAGAGAAAAGCAACCAGAGAACAACAGCTCCGAAGCTCGGGGGAGACTGCGTGTCTCATCTCGCGGGCCATCTGCCCGAGGAGCACAGCACGGCGCTAACCCAGACGCTCACCCTGGGACTGCACGCTGCGTGGATTCTCGCCTCCATGGGCCTTTGTCTATCCTCTATTTGGAAATCTATTGGTGGCGTCCGTAATGGTCACACTGATGGGGGAACACCCCTGGCATGTGGCAGATGAGAGCCAGGGATGCTGGACAGACCCCTCACACACACACACACACACACACACACACACACACTGGTGCAGGCACCCCTCATTAAGCATCCTGCCCGACTTTCCAATGTCTTCTGCCAGACAGTCAATGAAACGAAAATCCTGAGCTTAGACCCTAACCGCATTCTGTGATAAACAGAAACAGTGTGGGGCACAGTTACCACGCACCCCATGTTCCGGGAGCGCAGCTCTCCTGCGAAGGAAGACATTTCTACAGGACTAGGTTCGGAAATGGACCCAGAGCTGCTCATTCAGCAAACCCCGTCACCAGCGGCAATGTGGCTCCTGGTCCCTGGGTCACCAACTCCTCAGTAGCAGTGGGCTCCGTGGTCCCATCCGTGGGGCTTCTACGCACGGCTGCAGACATGCCTCCACCTGAGGCCTGGCTGCGAGTCCACAAGCTCCTGGGCCCCTCTCTGCCTGTAGGTGAGCAGTTAGACGTAACAAAGGAAGCTGCGAGGCCATTTAGAGTTACATCCTCGCAGCAAACGGGCACCTCCAGTACCGCGGTTCCAGTACACACTCACCAAGCACGTGCATGCGTGAGTCAACGTTTGCCAGCGCCATGTATTTCACTGCTTCTTGATAAGTGAAAGCAGAGCCTGGTTTCGGAATGATGTGTTAATGATGCTTCCGGCGGCACAGGGACATTACACACATGCCACAGACAGGAGCCGGGTGTGGCAGAGCTGGGCACCAGCCCTGGGAAGGAATGGAGCCTGCTCAGGACCCAGCCTTGAGCACTGTCTTCCTGGCAGCACTGGAGAGCTATCAAAGGGGCGAGGGGCCACGGTTACCTGGACCCTTCCAACCCGATGAAATGACCTCACCTAAATGAACTCCGGGCCCCGGCTCCAGAGATGGCCGCTGGTGTCTTTCAGCTTCGCTGCTCTCCCAAGTATTCGAGAAAAAGAGAGAGGCGGTCTCTCCTGCCCAGCTTTCAAACCCCGCTGCCGGCCGGGGTGGGCACCAGGCCTGTGCTCCCGGCCCTGCTGCCCGCTACAGCTGTGGGCTGAGCAGCTGCGACAGAGACCACATGCGTCCAAAACCCTTAAAATACTGACTGGCACGTCCCCAAACCGTGCCAACTCCTCTTCTCTCCTCCATCTATTTTAAATGTCTACCATCGACATCCACCGATATTATAAATTTAAACACGAGGGGGGAATGTCTGAGATGAGCAGGAGGGTTCGAATGTCTTTAAATCCGACTGGATTTTCATCTTTCTCTTTCTGGGTGTAGATCTAAAATGTCCTGTCCCGGTTTCTGCTCTGTTGCAGCCTACGATGAGCACGGTTTGGCCCCATCGATTGTAATGTGACATAATCCAAACACCATTCTTACAGAGAAGCCTTTTTTCTAGCAAGTAAATGCTTCTCAAGTCCCACAGTCCAGTTGACAGTCGTGTAAGCACAAGGGGTGATGGTGAGAGAGTGACAAATTCCATTCTAAAGAGCTCATTCAAAATGGCCGTGGTCGGTGCGTGGTCGTGTGAATCACGGGCAGTGAGATCCACAGGCCGCCCTCCAGGGCTCAGGTGACTGCGGAAACCCGAGGGGGCGCGGGTGGGGAGGGCTCCTCGGCCTCAGCAGCAGCTGACTGCGGGGTTTGCGGGCAAGCGCATGCTGCTGTGGTCACACCCCCCTTCTCTCCTGCATCCTGGCCACTGTCGTCGGGTTCCCAGACACTGCCGCTCCGGATGCACCCAGAGGCTCCCAGCTGCGGGTCCTCTGTCCCTCCCAAACCTCCCGCGCCCCACTTCCCCGGGGAAGTGGACCGGGGAAGGCCAGACTCGCTAACGGGCACTGAAACTACAGGTGCAGACAATCGCTTTAAAACACACACAATTGCCCCCAAAACCTAACCAGGTGATGATGAAAACCATTATTTTCTTATTTTCCCTCATTGGGGGGCAAGGTTGCTTCCATTTGGAAACTGCCATCAGGAACCCTGACTCCCTGGCCTCCCCTCTCACAGCCTCCCCCCCCGCCCTCCCTCCGACCCGACCTGCTAGCGAGTCGGATACAAACCTTAGGGGCCTCTCTCAGGGAACACGCCCCTAGCCGTTAACTCGAACCGCCCTCCTTGCACATTTCAGATACACCAAATACAGTATTAGCAAAAACCCGTAAGACCTTTCCGTCACCAGGAAAACTAATTGATTCTTACACCAGAGCCTCTTCACTGAGACTGGAGAACAAAGCCCAAGTGTTTCCCTAAATTTCCTCTCTAAATTAAATGTAAATGTGAGACTCCTGATCACATGACCTAAAACATCTCCCAGTGAGATGTCGTCATACTCCGCGCCACAGAATTTGCCCACTTGAACTTGGAGAAAACCACATGGGGGGGCTCCTTCCCACAGGTCCCGCGTCCCAACCTCCCAACCTAACCCTCCGTGGTGCTGCCTGCCTTTGCCATTTCCTGCAGAGCTCGGGAGACAGTCCTGCGAGCCCCATCGATCCTGAGGATGCACTCCCAGCTGACTGTGCGACACCAAACCCAGCTGCCACTTAGCCAAGCAAGCCTGGCGTCTCCGGAACCACAGTGAGGCTCACCCCGCAACCTGTGGCCTGCTGGAGGGTCCGGCTTCCCACAGCGCCCACCGGAGGATGGAGGTCCCACCTGTACTTGGAGGGCGAGGGGCTGTTCCCGGGTTTCTCCTGGGGCGGTGACCTGCACAAAACATCCCCTTCCACCTTTCCGAGCGGAGGCCTCAGAGCCGTTTGCCTCACTTCTCTGACCCAGTCTGAGCTGCTGACATCAACACGCTTCCTGAAGGATACAGGGGGGGTGGACCGAAATGCCTGACACTCCTCCAGGCCCGCGGGATGTGGGGTCAAACAGGCCTGGCCTGCAGACTGAACGCGCAGGTGACTCGGTGTTTCCTCTCTCCCCGACTTCCCCAGGCCGGCTCTCTGCCTCCCCTCGGACAGCCAGCAGCTGGGAGTTTCTCCTGGGTGAGGAAGCAGCTACAGGGGCATGAGCTCAAGGCCAATTTTTCATCTGTCACTCTCACCACCACCACCCCGCCCCCCACCACCTCCATTTCACTCAGCAGTTCAACCACCTGCATGGAGTGGTGGCAGGCAGAACTCAACCAGGGCCCACGACTCCTCCCAGGGTCATGCCCCTTGTAGAGTCCCCTTCCCTGGAGTGTGGGCGGGACCAGTGAAGGGGGTGTCACTCCTGTGGGAAGGTCTTTTTTTAAAAAAATATATTTTATTGATTTTTTACAGAGAGGAAGGGAGAGGGATAGAGAGTTAGAAACATCGATGAGAGAGAGACATCCATCAGCCGCCTCCTGCACACCCTCTACTGGGGATGTGCCCACAACCAAGGTACATGCCCTTGACCGGAATTGAACCTGGGACCTTTCGGTCCGCAGGTCGACGCTCTATCCACTGAGCCAAACCTGTCTTAGCTGTAGTAAGGTCTTGATTCATCTAAAGGGAGCTCCTCCCTGTGCACCGGACCAGTCGCTGAGGACTTGGAGGAGGCTATGTGTCAGAGGCTGACTCCCTGCCCCGTGGTGTAGCCAGTCACCGGGCGAGGATCTGAGAGTGGCCTTGGTGAGGAGACTGCCCTGTGGCCAACGCCAGCAAGGACGCCGGGACCTCAGCTCTTCAACCACCATGACTGAATCCTGCCAACAGCCCGGACCAACTGGGAGGGGGCCGCCACGCTTCGGAGGAGTGTGTCTGGCCCTGACCTCCGCCCCCGAGACTCGGAGCAGAGAGCCCGGTGATGCTGTGCCTGGGCTGTTCCAGCCTGATGGAAACTACATCCGCCAGCCCTCAGTGAAACTCCTGAGCTGGCCTACCAGCAGTGGGAGACCATCGATGCGCTCTTCTGCCGGGCACCCACAGAAACTAAGATGGCACCCAGATAAGCTTGGGTTCCACAGACTTTAATTCCACCCGAGTTTTCTTCTTGCTCAAGAAGTGTGCCAAAAGGCCAACAGCGCCACACTGACTCTCTGACATTCAAGGCAGACTTGAGGAAACTCCATGCTTGAGTTAGCCTGCGGGTTCGCATGACAGAGAAGCATGCAACTTCCTGGCTTTCAAAAATGATGACAACGGCCGAGACCGGTTTGGCTCAGTGGATAGAGCATCGGCCTGCGGACCGAAAGGTCCCAGGTTCGATTCTGGTCGGGGGCATGTACCTTGGTTGCGGAAACATCTCCAGTGTGGGGTGTGCAGGAGGCGGCTGATCGATGTCTCTCTGTCATCGATGTTTCTGACTTTCTATCCCTCTCCCTTCCTCTCTGTAAAAAATCAATAAAATATATTTTTTTAAAAATGATGACAACCGCTCAGGACTTCTGCCCTGTCCATTCTTAGAGATGAAGAAGCTAAGGTTCAAAAAGTGTAAACACAGGGAGACCAATCGTCTTTTTTACACAGATGTTAAAAATACACAATACGTCTTTAATATAATGTCATCTATCTAAACCTATGTATATGTTTAACATTCTGGTATCCCACCTCTTTCTCTATCATTTAAAAACTGCATGTTCTAGTTCTCAGTTCTTTATTACCTTCCAGATTTATCATTTCTACACCCATGCTTACAGCATTAGGGTTGAGACTCCAGAAAACAATGCAGAAAAACACTAGTTCATTGCACATACGGAAGTTATTTTGTGAGACTGACGTCAGTATGTGTAACTCCTGTGTTCATGTATGAGGTTGCATTGTAAAATGTCTTGCTTGCCGTGGGTCAAGGTCAGTAAAGGTTGAAGGCCAGCGGAATAACTGCCTCTGAGCTCCTCTCCTCAGGTCTTCTGTGTTGTTTGCAGCCCTTCGTCTACACTCCTGCCAGTAAATCATCTGCTTTGTGAGGAGCGTCAATAATGGAGATGCCGGGAAGCTTTTAATCTGTGCTTGGCTGTGGATCTCACGCGTGGTGTGTGCTGGAGTCTCCCCGGGAGCCTCGCCCAGTGCAGCCTGCTCCCCATCTCCTGCCTCAGGACCCAGGGGCGGGCATAGGACCCTGCGTGTTAACAAGTGTCCGTGTGATCCTGCGGCACGTGTTTGCGGGATCACCTTCCCAGAAACGCCGACCTGCCTGTGCAGGCACTGCCCATGGTCGATGCTAAACCTCGGAACAATTCCGTGAGGTGACGCCTCACCCCCATCTGACAAATAAGGACCCGGCAGCCACACTGATCTGATCTGGGGACTTCCCTGGCATCCCACAGACGCTAAGGGCAGAGCCTGAACTCACACCCGGGTCAGCCCTCCCTCCATGGAAGGAATTGGGTGACACAAATGTGAAAGATAAATGGTGCTCATTGAGGGAAACAGAAACAGGATGTTATAAAAGGACACTTTTCTTATTTTTTTTTTTTGAACCAGTAGTTTGTTTTTATATTTTTTATTTTTTTATTAATGTATTACATGTGTACATATCTTTCCATTGCCCCCACCCCACTCCCATGCATACCCTACACCCCAGTGTCTTGTGTCCATTGGCTATGCTTATATGCATGCATACAAGTCCTTTGGTTGATTTCTTATCTATCCCACCTCTCCCTAACCTTCCCGCTGTAATGTGACAGTCTGTTTGATGCTTTACTGTCTCTATATCTATCTTTTTGTTCATCAGGTTATAATGTTCTTTATTATCCACAAACGAGTGAGATCATGTGGTATTTTTCTTTCATTGACTGGCTTATTTCACTTAGCATAATGCTCTCCAGTTCCATCCAGGTTGCTGCAAATGGTAAGAATTCCTTCTTCTTTTATGGAAGGACAATTTTCAGAGAGAAGACAGCATGAAGCATTTTGTCTGGGAAGCAGGAATTGTTACTGCGGGTCCCAGCGTGGCCTTGTAGACCTCTGTCCTTTGTGATTGAGCTGGGGAGATGAGACCCAAGGGCACAGAGGGGTGGGCCACGGAGTGGGCTGACTGCGCGGTGCCCGGAGGCACTGCTCCTGACCTCAGTACAGCTCCGCCTCCGCTCTGGGTCCTGGGCGGCTCACGTCTGGCCTGCTGCCTCCCTTGCCACACCAGGTGTGGTGTGCCAGCATCTCACCCTGAGAGCGCTTCCAGACACCGGAGCTGTGATATTTATCTTGTGAGAAAGTAATATTGCCCTGCCGGTGTGGCTCCGTGGTTGAGCATGGAATGAGGTACCAGGGAGTCACGGTCCTATTCCTGGTCAGGGCACATGCCTGGGATGTGAGCTCGATCCCTAGTTAGGAGTGTGCAGGAGGCAGCCAATCAATGATTCTCTCTCATTGATTTTTCTCTCTCTTCCTCTCCCTTCCTTTCTAAATTTAAAAAAAAAAAATCAGCTAACTAAAGACAACTTTATTCCTTTAATAAGAAAAGCAAAGTATTGTTTCTAAAAGTAACTGAATATCTTTAAGTGTTTGGTTTCAAACTTATAAAAGTCACTTAATATTTTCCCCAAACCGTAGACTCTCGGGTAATTAGCATTAGCAACATAAGGGACAGAGGACCGTTCAGATTACCTTTCACAGCCTCTCCCCGCGGGCAGGGGCACGGACGACCACGTACCCCGTGGACTTGCCCTCCCAGGACCATGGCCCCCGCGGTACCCCACTTATGGAATTTGAAACAGCTGCTCATGGTTTACCTTTTCAGTTTTCTCATTAACTGTTCACGTGTGCCCTTGTCATTGTCGAGAAAAGACAATTTGCCTGTAAATCATAAATATGAACACCTGAGAAAGTCCGTGACCGAGCAGACTGAGGTCAGCTGACGGGAAGAAGCCACCAGATCCTCATTCCCAGCCTCTGGACACTTTCTGCCTGGGGTGTGGGGGAAGGGAGGGGTGGACCACGATGGTGGTGATGAGGATGCAATGAGGACATTCAGATAAAACACTCTCTCGCCTCTTGAGGAGACAGGGAGAGGGAAGGTGACTCTAAGTGCCATGATCAACAATAAGGAAGAGACCCAGAGATGGAGTCGAGATGGGGTGTCCTTGCTGTGACCTCTGCCGCAGTCTGTGACAGGGCGGCCAGGACGCTGAGCGTGCACCCGGGTGGCCGGGCAGAACGATCGCAGACCGCGTGGTGGCGGGGCTTGCTGATTTTAACTCCAGGCTCTCGGTAATCTTAACAGCAAATAGCAAGTCAAAGAGGGGGGGGGGTGGGGTGTGTAAAACACACAGCACAGCTGCATCCCCCGCAATCTGCATCTACACCGTCTCACACCCGTGCACCTGCTGGAGCAGAATTCACGACCTGCCTCAGCCCTTTGTCCAGGCCACGAGGTCCTTCGCCAAGAAGCCGATTCCCCTGCGGGCTCCCCATTGCGCAGGGGAGTTCTGATCGCACCTGTGGATCCTGGGAGAGGTTTTCCCAGCCACGGGACGCCGGCTGGCTGCCTTCCTCAGCAGGTACTGCAAGGGTTTAAATTAGCAAATAACTAGGCCAGGGATGAGAAAAGAGGAAAAACAAATACACGCTCAGGTAATGCCCCCAAATCACTGAATCGTGTTAACTGTAAACACGCCTTTATCCTATTACTCCCGTACCAGGCCACACGGAATATACACTCAGTTAGCAGTATACTATGCGATACACAGGGTCTTTAAAACCCAAGAGGTATGGCCGAAATCCACGGTAAAAAAGTTTTCACTATGACTGAAAAAAGGGGTGTTCATCATTAAGATACCTCGGCATCGCCAAAACCGGTTTGGCTCAGTGGATAGAGCATCAGTCTGTGGACTGAAAGGTTCCAGGTTCGATTCCAATCAAGGGCATGTACCTTGGTTGCAGGCACATCCTCAGTAGGGGGCGTGCAAGAGGCAGCTGATCAATGTCTCTCTCTCATTGATGTTTCTAACTCTCTATCCCTCTCCCTTCCTCTCTGTAGAAAATCAATAAAATATATATATTTTAAGATACCTCGGTATTGCTAGTATCAGAAGAACATGGGGTACAGGTTATTTCTGGGGAAAAACATCAATACTCCAGTGGCCATTCAGGTTTCTCTCAATGGCTGGGGTAGGTGTTACCAACCGCAGCAGCCCACAAAAGGTGAAGCAAATCCAAGAAAGAAAGTAAAAATAACCCTGTTGTTGGGTGCATCACATCTTTTCAATAATCTTACAAATAAATGCACAGGCGACAGTAACAACAAGGATGGGGCAAGCGTGACCGTATGTCTGGCAGCAGACTCAGGCAGGTGTAGGGGCTCCGCGCCAGTCACAAACTCTGGAAGAGCACACTGTGTCTCAAGTGTTTCTGCCTCAAACCGATCCTGGGGCCAGATGCAGGCTTGCTGCTACAACGAAAAGGACCCTCATGAGGACAGTCCCCGCGGCCAGCCTCTGGCAAGCTCTTGCTTTGTGCCCGCTCTGTGCATATTACCTCACTGCACCCTCGTGGTAGCAGCTGTGGGCACCACTGCTGCTCTGAGTTTGCAGAGGAGAAAGCTGAAGCACAGCGAAGGTAAACTGCACGCCGAGACCAAATAACTTTTGAGGGGAGGGAGGAGGGATGGGTTCAGCTCTGACTCTACCGGTAGAACACAAATTCTTTTTTTTAAAATATATTTTATTGATTTTTTTACAGAGAGGAAGGGAGAGGGATAGAGAGTTAGAAACATCAATGAGAGAGAGACATCGGATCAGCTGCCTCTGATCCCCAGGATACATGCCCTTGACCGGAATTAAACCTGGGACCTTTCCATCCCTAGACCGAGGCTCTATCCACTGAGCAAAACCGGTTTCGGCAAGAACACAAATTCTTAATCAGTGAAGTACAGATAAGTTAAAAATCATCAAATCAGCATAAATCAATGACCAGTTCTCAAATCCAGCGTCTATTCTCAAAACTCTGTTTACAGAGAACAAGACCAGTGATTTGGCTTCTCGATGTCTACACACTTCACCGATGCCACTGGTGAAACTGCCAATTAAGATCTGGTGCACGAGTGAGATCACACATGTCACGGGATGGCGGCCTTAGAGCTCGAGAGCCCTGGGTAGTTGTTCAGGACAGCCTTCCCTTGACGGATGAAAAACAGACGCACAGAGAGCTGAAGGGTGTTCTCAAGGTCACACATGAAGAACGCAGGCCTAAATAAAGCCACAGGGAGGGGGACACTCACACTTTTATCACCAGCACATTCACCAGGAACATATAAAAGCATAATAAAGTACGGCAGGCTTCTAGATCACCATGAATGTGTCATCGCCACCAATAAGCAGTGACAGTGTGCAGCAGCAGACACTAACGAGGAATCCACACCGAAGAATGTCCCTCAGGAGGCGGGACAGAAACAGCGCCACAGTTCGGCACTCTCCTAATCAGCAGCACATGAAAACCACGTGCGCTTTTGAAGTCAGTTTGTTAACAGTATCTTTTAAGTTAAAATAGTTACAAACAAGATCCAGGTCATTTTTGGCCCCAGTGATGGCCAGTCCCCCAGTCCTCTGTGACTGAAAGGGAGGAAATGAACCACTGACCAGCGGGAACGCACTGTCCGTCGGGACTACCCACGCAGTGACAGAGACCATGCCCCTGGCTGGTCTGTGAGAAGCCTCCTCTCAGTGTGATCACCAATGACTGGCCAGTTAATGTTTAACCCAGTCTGTTACAGTGGAAAGCCATTAAGAAGTCACAGGAAGATTCTGGTTCTTCCCTCCTCCCATTTAGTATGGACACAACACCAAGTCCAGTCAGAGCCTTACCCCTTGCTGCACCTTCTGACCTGGGCGAAGGTCTTTCCTTTGAGCGTGAGGTGTGGGTGGACCTCTTCTCTGACTTACTGGCATAAACCCCACCGTGCCGGTTCTGGAATTCTCTCTTAAATGGAGCTGGACTACAGCGCTGCTCCAGAAGAAATCTCAGGGCAGGATGCTCATAGAGGGTGCGAATTTCCCTGCCTACCACTGTCTCTCCCACACTTCATTTGTCCGTTTATTCTAAACCAGCGGCGGTGCACAGATTCGTGCACCCTCAAAGAGAATCTGGTGTGGGTGAACCACATTCAGCCAACAGGGCCCCAGCAACAAGCTAACCCGTGGCCCATTCTGTGTTAAATCGGGCTCCCTCCTCCCTCCTCTCTGGGTCCAGAGTTCGAGTGAACCAGGTTCGTAGCTGAAAGGCCCAGCAGCAACCTAACCTACTGGGCGAAGCATCTGCCCCCTCGGGGTCATTGCACGTCATAGCTACCGGTTGAACAGTTGCTTAGGCTTCTATAGATATAGATATAGATATAGATATAGATATAGATATAGATATAGATATAGATATAGATATAGATATAGATATATAGATATAGATACAGATACAGATATAGATATAGATATATGTTCTGCCTTTAGGAAGCCTCCCCAATCATTCTTTAGCTTTTACAAAAATGTTTTCTTTTCCCGCTAATGCCTTGAACCTTGGTTATGTTTATTTGCTGATTGTAAAAGGAGACCTGGCAGACACGAGTGTGGAAACAACACGGCTGACTCGTCCGAGGTGCACTAATACCCGGTGAGAGCCGAGGGCCCACGCCTGCTGGAGTGGCGCGCTCTCCTCGGCCAGCAGCTAGACGCAATTTCCAGGTTCGGTTTATTTTCAAAAAGGAGAGGAGGAGGAGGAGGGAAGGAGGAGGAGAAGTGAGAGGGAGGGAAAAAAAAGAAGAATATTCCTGCCGCTTCGTTCCACTCCCAGGCGTCCTGCTCCAACTGAAACCACTGGCAGCCACAGTACAAAGCAGCCTTGTTCCCTCCCGCCTTATCAGTGCCTCTGAGGTTATTGGTACAAAACACACAGGGCTCTGGCAGGAAGGCGCCCTCACCTGCTCCGAGGCCCTCGCACAGACACTGGCAGGGCTGCTCCTGGCACTCAAACCTGTCTTCGGTCACAGCATGCATTCCACCTCGGTGGACAAGGCCACTGGTCTCCCCTCCGTCACTAACTGAACCCCACTTTCTTCATCCAAACAGGGGGAAAATACAGCTTGTCCTAGTTGGCTGTTTGACTACTAGAAAATAAGTGAACCAGTATGGGCCCTGTACAAATACAAATCCTGAGAATTTCTTTTGACCCAAATTTTTGACCCAAATCAAATACAATCTGTAAATTTACAAAAACAGAACCATGAGGGACCAAACACCATCTTCCTGGCTATACTCCGCAGACTTGGGGTACCCTGGTTGAAAGAGAGTCGTTTGCTTTGTTCTCCCAATCTTCCAGGAAATGAAGTGGTTAGCTCTTTTTTCTTCAATAACACCAACAGTCTGTACCCACTTGTCCCAGCCCTTCCTGGCACTCCTGCCATTGTCACTGGCCCAGGCCAGCAGGAAGGGCTCGGTACAACACCCGCGTGCCTGCGGTCGAGTTCAATGGCAGCGGTGCACGTGTCTGACAGGAAGGAGAAGCCAGGCCGAGCCTCCCTGCGTCAGTGCTGACACAGTCGTCCTGACGACGCGCTCACAGCCGGACAGCTTCGTCACGTCGCTCGCTTTTCAGCAGGAAGGTGGGAGAGACCAGATCAAGAATTTTTAAAAACAGTTTTAAGAACGGATGTCACCTTCATAGTCACCTGGGAAGAATTATTATGGGCACACTAAAATCAGAGTATGTGCAGCAAGCAAATCATTATTGTAAAAGAAGCAATTTAAAACTGTTTTTCAAATATTCAAGAATTTAAGACCAATCTTTTATCTCCAAAAAAGCAGTTGGTTCCTCATTTAGGAGTCATTGAATTTCTGTGCACTCCATGTTCAAATACGGGATTGTGTCTGAGAGAATACATTTAGAGGAATAAACGTTGTAGCCAATTAGGGAGAAAGGTCTTTTATCCCTTTCTTCCTGGTCACGGATTAAAAGCTATACTGATAGTATCAAGCTACTTTTTACAAAAATACTACTCCATTATAAAACATCTGTTTGACAGTTGAGAAAAATATCAAAAAAAAACCTGTGTTTCATGATAATTCTATTTTACTTCTAGGAATCATGGAGCAGTCCTCTTTTATATATATATATATATATATATATATATATATATATATATATATATTTTATTGATTTTCTACAGAGAGGAAGGGAGAGATAGAAAGTCAGAAACATCGATGAGAGAGAGATATCGATCAGCCGCCTCCTGCATGCCCCACAGTGGAGATGTGCCCGCAAGCAAGGTACATGTCCCCAACCGGAATCGAACCCGAGACCTTTCAGTCCTCAAGCCGACGCTCTATCCACTGAGCCAAACCGGTCTTGGCAGCAGTCCTCTTTGTACAACACCGCCCCTTACCCCCACCCAGCACCCTCCCACCCCATACCTGGCTTTCAGGAAAGAACGTACTGACTCGAAACCTCTGAAGTGGAAAAGACAGCCCAGGATGAAGCTGCCCCGAACTTGGTACCGAGGTTACGGGAATTCGCCGCAGGCCCGAGAGGCTGGCTGGAGGTGCGGCGAAAGCTGGTTCTGAAGGAAGCAAGGCCCAGGTACCAGTCAACTCAGACTCGGGGCCACCCTGGGGGAGCAGGAACCTTCCAGGCCCTTAAACACCTGCCCGAGGCCCTCGAAGGGACGGGGCCGAGGCGCGTCCCCATGTCTGATTCCCTCCTCTCTGCGCATTCTGCAGAGGCACACACAATCCATCCTAGCAACTGCTTTACTTTTATGTGACACTTCTTATATTTTCTTCACCCTCTGAGAGAGTTTCCTTCACAGCACCGATTTGATCAGAAAACTAAAAATAAATAAGTAGAAAATCCCCATTTATGACAAAAATATGTCCTTACTAATTTCTCAAGAATAGGTCTTAAATTTAGATTAAAAAAGAAACAGAACCAAGTGTGCACAGAAATGCTCTACATTCTTCAGTGATAAATGCTTGTTTAATATTTTACACTCTCAGTCACACATGGTAAAATATTCCACTGTTTCGTATTTTAAGTTACTGTTGTGTTCCATTGTAGATTAATTCACAGCCAGGGCACGTTTATAATAGTGCTTATGTTAGTAACATTTCAAGTTAGTAACAGCAAACCATTTTAGAATATGGGTTTTACATCAGGTATGCTGACAAATAACTCCAAATCACTCATTATTCACTGTATTGCATGCTAACAATGGAACTTTCTGCAGCAAATCTCTGAGATGATTCTTTTGAGACACTCAATGTGAACCTCTTTGATCTTCCCTTTTGAGGAAATGAATTTGGTAGGTCTTATAAGTATGAATCATTGGTCTAACTACAACCTGTAGCTCTCATTGGAAAGTTAGAAGAAGATACAGTGGTACCTCGAGATACGAGTGCCCTAACATACGAGATTTTTGAGATACGAGCCGTCGAGCGAGCGATTTTTGCTTTGAAATACGATCAACAGTTGAGATTTGAGTTTTTCGCGACTTGAGCGTCTCATAGTTTCCCACGCCTCAAGGTTATGGAACGAATTAAACTCATATCTCGAGGTACCACTGTAAAACCAAAAGGTCAAAAAATAACTTTAATATGACTCTCTCACCGCCACCAACACCACTCCCAGTTATAAGGAATCCTCAAAAGCCCTATTTATTCCCTTAATGGCATGGCTGCAAGTGGCCACCCGTAAACTTGAGCAATTCCTAAAAATGTCAAGGAAACAGACCCAAGGTTTGGCCGAAAGGCTCATGACTGACTCTAAGGGGAGGAGTGGAGAGGGCAGCAGAAGAGCCGGGAGAAAGAAAAGAGATAAGGGAGCCAGACAAAGGGTTACGAAAGGCGCTGATGCCAGAACACAGCAAGAACATGCATGCTTCTGGTGTATGGCTCACTCTTCCGTGTCCACCTCCTTCCGGCTGGCTGCAAATTTTCATTCTGATTTAACTTCAAACTACTGGACAATGCGTGAGGCTACCCTGAGGAAGGTGACACTTCAAACCCGTGCCATCACAATACCTGGTGACCAAAGTGGGGGTGTATCTACGATTCAGACCGAAACAAAAACGTGACTACTTCCTTTCCCTTCTGTGGTTTCACCCCAAACAATTCTGGAAATGGTAAACATTATTTCAAAACAAGTGTCTGAAAGGAGATTTAGAAAAAATAAAATACTGTGAAATGACATCCTCTCCACTGTCCCCAGGGCCTGGGAAAATGAGAGCACTCGGTGGCTCGGATAACACTGCCTGAGTTAGAGGAAGTCTAGGCCCAGGGTCAGGGCTGAGGACACAGGGCAGCTGGCTCCCAATGGGCCACCAAGGAGGTCCACAGCGAGGGGGAGGGGCCTGGGAAACCAGGACATAGCGGTTCTGGTCAGAGCTCCCTCCACACTGAGTATGTGGCCACCGGCAAGCCACGGCCTCTCTAGACTCAGTTTCTCCATCTGGAAATGTGGAAGGCAGACAAAATACTGCCCTCACAAGTGAGATGCCGTTTCTTTAAGTGACATGCCAGCTCACTCTTCCAACCTTCCACACAGAACTGCCCCCAGCATCTCACCTGTAGTTTTCCTTCCAAACTCAGAGACCGCGGCTTCCTCCAGGGGACGCGCGCCTCATCCCAGGTCCCCACACCCCACACACTGGGTCCTGGCACCTTTGATCATCTGCCACCCTGGGCCCCCAAGGCGAGATGCCCCCCATAGGTGCTCTATCGCAAGGCAGGAGGGACCTAGGGTACTGCAAGGTCCTGCCTCCCAGCCCCACAATGCCTGAACCTGAGAAAACTTCCAGACAAACAAAAGACTAATTTTTAATACTATCTCGAAGGCTGACAAGTTTTGTAGGCTGTTGTGTTTGTGGGGTTTTTTTTTGGGGGGGAGGGGGAGGAAGTGGGAGTTAGGACCTTGGCTATACAACTTACAACTTTGCTCATAAGACATTTGAAGTTCTCATGAAGCAAAAAAAAAAGGGGGGGGCGGGGACATGACTACCCATAACCTCTGTTTCAAACTACAAGCAAAAGAGCCAGTTGGGCTGTGTCTGCTGCACATGCACAAGGAGCCGAGGGCAATGTCTTCTGTGACTCCTGTTCATCCTTTTCTTCCTAGACACACGGTCCCTCGTTCTTCCCGACCAGACGGGTCTGCTAGGCCGTGGCGGTCAAGGAAAGACGGCTGCTCCGGAGCACAAAGATGCCTCTGAGGGTGCCTGGTGCGGCAGCACCCAGGGGAGCAGCGGCCAAGAAGCCCCTGAAAGGACCCCCCATCAACGACGGGCTTAGCACACGATTGTACAGCAACAGGACAGTCAGCGGCCGCGGACACACAGTACGCCAAAGAATTTACGGAGAAGTGATGTAGTGGCTTCAAATCCCGGGAGGAGGGCACGGAGCTGGTGGACCAGGACAGGCTGTGCAGGGATCTCTGCAGCTACGTGTGAGTACATGGGTGGTCACAACCAAATCCCAGTTCTGTAAAAGTCTCACGTGGCCTAGCACACGTTTTAAGAAATGATACAGCTGTGGTACATCTACCCAATGGAATACTGTGCTGCTGTAAAAAGGAAAGGACTCCTACCATTTGCAACAGCGTGGAGGGACCTGGAGAGCATTATGCTAAGAGAAATAAGCCTTCGGAGAAAGATAAATATCACACGATCTCACTCATTTGTGGAATAGAATGGACAACATAAAGTGATGAACAAAAACAGATCCAGAGACAGAGAAGCATGGATCAGACGGTCAAACCTCAGAGCGAAAGTAGGGGAGGGTGGGTGTAAGGGGGAGAGATCAACAACCTGTATGCATGCATGTAAGCACAACCAATGGACACAGACGCCAGGAGAGTGAGGGCATGAGCGGGAAGGGGAGTGAAATGGAGGGATAAGGACACATATGTAACACCTTAACCAATAAGGAAAATTTTAAAAAAGAAATGATACAAATATAGTTCCTGACATAGAAAGATGTTCATGATACAGTTCTTTAAAACATGCCCTTTCAATAAAGTAAAATTTATGTATCATAAAATTCATGAGCACATGAAGGTGGCCACCTGGTCTGCCGGTTGCCGGTGGCCGGTTCTGAGACCTGAACGTCACACACCATCACTGGCCTCGGCTTCCTCTTTGGAAAACAGGTAGATCACCTACCTCTTAGAATTAAATAGGAAATCGCCACGGGTTCTGTACGTGGCAACCTGTCAAATAAAATGCGATCGCCCTCTCACTTAAAACATTTACCCCTTTAAGTGGGCTGGTCCGTGAGTTTTAGTCAACTCCCAGCTGTGCTCGCACTGCTCGTGCCTCCCTGCAGGCCATCCTCGCCCACCCCTGGGCCCAGGCGACCTCTGACCTGCTTCCCTGGGATTGAGGACGTTTGCCCATTCGGAGTAAGCATGCTGAACACGTGTGTAAAGTCTGTGCGGCCAGATGTTTTCATTTCTCCTGAAACAGACAACTGGAAGTGGGATTGCTGGTTCATGTGGCCAGCATATGCTTAACGTCCTAAGAAACTGCCAACTGGCTTCCCAAGTGACTGTGCAATTTTCTATCGCCACCAGCAGCGGATGAGGGCTCTGATTCCTCCACATCCTCAGCAGGCTGGCAGGTCAACATCAGGCCTTGTTGAGGTGGCCATTTTAGTAAGTGGGTAGCAGCACCTCATCGTGGTTTAAATGCGCACCTGCCTTCCCACGTGATCATCTACCCTCCTGGTGTCTTTGTTGAAGTGTCTATGCAAACCTTGTTGTTTTTCAATTTGATTGTTTGTCCTATTACTATGATTGTAAAAGATCTCCCTATAATCAGGTCCTTCAGGGGATGTACGATTTACAAGTACTTCCTCCTGGCCTGTGGCTTATATTTTCATGTTCTTTAATGGCATATTTTTTAAAAGCAAAATTTTTAAATGTTGACATTCAGTTTATCCGCTTTTCCTTTTGCTGACCATGCTTTTTGTATCTTATCTAAGAAATCTTTGCCTAGCATAAGATCACAAAGATTAGTTCTGTCTTATACTTCCTCCTGGAAGTCTTACTGTGTGACATTTCCGTGGAGATAAAACTAGAGACAAAACTACTGGAAAATGACCCCTTTGAGACATGTAAAGTATAATTATATATGCTTATATGCAGTTACGTACATACAAACATAAATAGAAGGAGAAAAGCCTAAATGGACATACACCAAAACAGCAGATAGGTACTTATATTTTAGAGAGTTTCTTTTATTTTCGTCAGTGAACACGAATAACATATAATAAAGTGGTCTGAAAATGCCACACTCCAAAGTGCAGACTCATCTCACCCAAACAGTGAATATGTACCAGTCATGCACATGATACACAAATATACCAAAACAGAGGGACAAATCTCAGGAGCAAGGCAGCCAACTGTCAGGCCAGAGCACGGAGACACCCTGGAGGGCAGGCAATTAGGGGAAGGGGCTGCTGGGACCTCGGAGAGCCTCCTGGGAAGAAACTGAGTGGCGGCAAACTCCTGCGGACAGCCAACATCTGGAGAGGCTGGCTGCAAGCTGAGCGCAGAGATTGCAGACTTCTCAAGGCTGAAGCAAGAATCTAGATCAGTGGTTCTCAACCTTCCTAAGGCCAAGACCCTTGCATACAGTTCCTCATGTGGTGGTGACCCCCAACCATGAAATGATGCTACTGTTATGCACTGTGATGTAAATATCTGCATTTTCCGATGGTCTTAGGCAACCCCTGTGAAAGGGTCGTTTAACCCCCAAAGGAGTTGCGACCCACAGGTTGAGAACCGCTGATCTAGATGAACTGAGCAACAAGTTCAATCATTTAAAGAGAAGCATCTTTTTCTCAAGAACAGACTTTTAAAGGGAAATGCTGCTATGTTCTGAAATACCAGTAATGCTTCTGTGTTAGGTTCTTAACAACGTAGTGGCCAGGTGATAGAAATTAATGAGTCATTCTGGAGCGTGATACGCAGCTTTCCGAGAAGTAAATTTAATGACGGATACAACGGGAAGACTCCTCTTTTTGCCAGGAGCTTTTATCCTTTATCTCCGGCTGGTGAACAACAGATACAAGATAGGTCTTCATTGTGAACCCAATGTAATGAGCGGCATACTTAACCATAAGGTTACTGTAAATGCAGAGGAACTACTGTTCACTGCCATGGATACTCTGAATGAAGCAGTTGGCTACTTCACCATGCTGATTAATTTTTAATTCCCATTTCTCTGGCACGTGTCCTCCTTTCCAAAGAATTTCCAGTCCACAGAAGACACAGCCACCGCAGCCTGAGACAGATGTGCTCGGCCAAGCCCACCTACTCAGAGCTCAGCCTCCACAGCAGGCGATCCCTGCAGCTGCAGGTTGTGCAATGATGCTGTCTGGATAACTCTGGCAAGAGCTGATGATTTAGCAAAACAAAATTCTGTACCGTCCCCAGTCCATGGGCAAGCCCCTTTGCACCACACATATTTGCTGGAAGAAAACCTGGAAGTGCACTTTTTTTTTTAACCCTCACCTGAGGATGTTTTTTCCACTGATTTTCAGACAGAGTGGGGGAGGAAGATGGGAATAGAGAGAGAAACATCGACGTGAGAGAGGCACATCAATAGGTTGTCCCCACACATACACCCAACTGTGGCGGGGATTGCACCAGCTGAGTTATGTGCCCTGGACTGGATATGGAACCCGAGACCCTTTGGTCTGAGGGCTGATGCTCTAACCATGAGTAAATATGTCGTCACTCCATAAACCTACCGATCTGGGATAAAAGGGGGAATGGGAGGGGCAAGGAACAGAAAAAAGAGATGGTAATGAGATACTGCCTAATGCCCCAGCCCCAACAAAGGTCTCCGATATCCTCTCCACAAAGTCCAGTCAATAGAAAGACGGCAGAGTAGAAATAATCCCTAATAACAACTGCCTCTTCCTCGTTAAAGAAGCTGGAACTTGTTTGACTCTTTGAAGGAAAGCACATCATTATGAAATTTCCAAGAACTAATAGGCTTAAGTCATTCAACAAAGAATAATATTTTCTTGAAAGCAAGATAAGACAGCTTTGTGCCTTTCAAAAGAAAGACACCATTCTAAAGACTATTTAGCAATACTGCCTTAATCCAAATCTCATAATACCCATTCTTTATTAAAAATCAAGGCAAATTCTATTCATATAAATACCTCCTAAGTGTCTTTAATGGAATCTCGAAATAGGAATATTTAACACCTGCAGTTGCAGGTTGGGGGGGGGGGGGAGAATCCTTCTCAGGAAAAGATTATTCAATCGTTTTTAATAAATTGAGACAAGCACATGTCTGGCAATGATCTATCTTGCTATTGTTCACACAGATTTGAGGCCGATTGAAAGGATAATTTTTAAAACTAACTCCTGTTTGGGCAAGTACCTCCCAAGGCTCTGTGCCCCTTCACCCCTGACCACCAGTCTGATCCCAGGGGCTCTGAGTTTACAGGAGAAGAATCCAAATCTCTCACACTGTAAGCACGGCTGCTCTTTGCTTTGGAAGGAGACACGATCTCTATCTCTTAAGTTTGCTCACTGTAGTAACATTCTTGTAATGATGGTCTGGAACAAAGGTAGTGCCTCTGCTGGCGTGATGTGTAGAATCATGAGACTCCTGGAAAATTATCTAGCAACAAAGTGTATTGTGGAAACTTAGAAGTCCCTGTAATCTTTCCACTGTAAGGTAGTCACGGTTAAAGTTTTAAAATATTCACTTTCGCCGAGACCGGTTTGGCTCAGTGGATGGAGCATCGGCCTGCGGACTGAAAGGTCCCAGGTTCGATTCCGGTGGGGGCATGTACCTTGCTTGCGGGCACATCTCCATTGTAGGGCGTGCAGGAGGCAGCTGATCAATGTCTCTCTCTCATCGATGTTTCTGACTGTCTATCTTTCTCCCTTCCTCTCTGTAAAAAAATGAATAAAATATATATTTTTTTTAATTAAAAAAAAATATTCACTTTCAGTGTTTTATCTCCTTGTTGGATACAGCATCTCCTTTACTGACTGGACTTCTGCAGCTAACAGCATGTTATGCCCGCTCCCTCTCCCTGCGCCAGGCTCTTGCTGGCACGGCGAAGCATCTTTGCCGCATCTTCAGTCCCTCGGGCCCTCGCCTGGCACTGTTACACTTCGCACAGAGTCGGAGTTTTAGAGATTCGGGAATTTCCCATCACTTGGACAAGTGTCACTGGCCTTCTGAACATCACCCTTTGGGAATTGGGGCTTGCAGAAGGACTCCCCCAAAAAACACAGAAATAAAAATGCTGATACCATGACTATTGTTACTACCATAATAAAAGTCCTTTATCTCACACCCAGGAGTCTCATGTCTTCCGCCAGCATTTGTCACACTGTGATAGGCAAACTTCTTAGCTTGCAAGTCGAGTGAAAAACTCAGCCCCTCCCCAGTTCTTTACAAATATGTACTATTGTTACCATCCGGGATGCTTAGGCTAGAGACGTTTTCTACTGCTTGGAACCAACAGCCCCGACTGATGATATAATTGCTTTCCAATGTTCTTTTTAAAAAGGGGTGGGGAGAGAAGGATCAGGAGAAACCCCACCTCTGCAAGACGGCACTCGGGGACAGGACAAAGGGCATCCTCATTCCCACTGCAGGCCTGCTGGGAGATTCTGGGCCTGGAGCTAAAGACGGAGCTGGGAATAGGGCGGACAGGAACGCCTCCATGTGTGTGTGACTGCCATCATGTTAAGTAGGACGAGCCAGGACCAGGTGCTCTGAGAGGGTAGGAGAGGGGGGTCAGTGCAAGTCTGGGGCACCCAGCAAGGCTTCCCTGACATCCTACAGATGTCACTTAATGGTGCACACGCCGACTTCCTTCTCCTGGCAAACATGTCTTCACTCCGAGTTCACAAATTTAAACTACTGGCACCAACTGACCAGGCTCCTATTGTTCCAACCCAAGTATGTTTCACAACTGTAGGATAACCGTGTGGTCATCATTTCACAGTGATGGTCAGCATTTCACGGTGACAGTCGGCCAAGACACCAATTTAGAGTCCCTTGAAGTTATCCATCCGTAACCACAGCCAAAGGGTGGCTTTTATATGTAAAGCTTTGGAATAGTACCCGGTGAATGGCACATGTGAATGGAGGCTGAGGGACCTCCAACAGTTCCTACCGTACTTCGTAGTTAGAAGGCAGTTGATAAACACACACACACAGCATTAAGGGTCTCCTAAGACTACCAGACTCGGAGCGAGATCATCCACGTCGCTCGGTACTTTGACTTTGGTAAATCGCTTCACCTCCGGGGCACCAGATGCCGCCTCTGCGGTAAGAAAGAACTAGAGCAGTGGTTCTCAACCTTCCTAATGCCGCGACCCTTTAAGACAGCTCCTCATGTGGTGGTGACCCCCAACCATCAAATTATTTCCATTGCTACTTCATCACTGTAATCTTGCTACTGTTATGAACTGTCATGTAAATATCTGATAGGCAGGATGTATTTTCATTGTTACAAATTGAACATAATTAAAGCATAGGGATTAATCACAAAAACAATATGGAATTATATATTGTGAAATATTTATTTCTAATTTCAAATAAATGAAATGTTGTCTTGAATCGTGGTGTTACATGGGTAACAGTCTTCATATGACAACAGTAAACTACATTGTTACATTTTGCTACACCCAGGAGCAGTCTGTTGGTTCCTAAGACCATGGGAAATAGGTGTTTTCCGATGGTCTTAGGCGACCCCTGTGATAGGGTCATTTCGACCTCCAAAGGGGTCGCGACCCACAGATTGAGAACCGCTGAACTAGAGGACAGATCATTGTGACTTCTTAACTTCTAAAGGAAGAGCAATTATTTCAGTTCCTTAGACTAGCGTAGGCGTGCAGTGCTCTCTTTTACGCTGGAGGCCCTGACAGAAATTACCTTCCCCATCTACACGGCCACCTCCCTGGTTACAAAGCACTTTTTAAATGACACGTAGTGATGTTCCTCTTGTCTTTGACCACAAGAATGAGATGGTAATAAATCACTCCATCATTTGAAAACATTTTCTTCGACGTTTTTAGAACTAGCTAACTTCAGACTACAGGACATCGCTTTTATAGAAGAAAAAGGGTTAATTTTTAGGTTTTCCTATTTTAAAGGTACATGTGAACAGAACACCTGGTCAATGTGTCATCTGCTAGAAGAAAGCATTTAACGGCCACTAATCCTCAAGTAAGCAGTTAGATTTCATAACATATCTTTGCACTAGTCTGTCTAGATGTGTCGAAGGATATATTTTTTTCTGAAATAAAAATAGAAGCAAATAATAATACTGCTTTGTGAATTGCTTAATGTTCTTATCAACAGTGAACATCCTTCTGTGTCATAATTTATTATTATTATTTTATTACTTCTACCTATGTTATCTTTATAGCTGCACGCAAAATAATAATAAATGTAAACTGTAATTTAACATTTTTAAAAAACATATTCATCAAAAATAGGTATGACAAAATAAACATAAATTCAAAATTGTGCCTCAGAGACGGTGCATGGAAATGCAGTTTTGCAGATGAAATTTCCAAGTTTAAATTCTGGTAAGGAGAGCAGTTGACACAGATTTCTGAGTTACTTCCCAGCAGGGCCTCCACTTCATGCCTCGCCTGGGCAGAAAGCTTTCGGAAAGATCCCGAGTCCTCCAAATCTCACGAGCTGTTAAGAACAATGCCATATATGGCACTTTCCCTTAATCATGCTCTTGCCTACAAAGTAAACTCTGCCTTGCAAAGTAATCACTTCTAACTTGTAAACCGTCATAAAAATTAATCAATACGGCACTCAAGATTTAAACTGTGATTTTAAGGGCCATCCAAACTCAGCTCTGAGGCTAGGTAATGTCTAGATAGAATTTCAGTTCAATCGGTGTAGTAGCAAACCGGATAAAGCCAGTGAGCTGACGTTCTCCTTCTGTAAAGCAGACCCCTCCCAGTTTTGACCTGTAAATATTCATGGAAAGGCCAATGTTATCTGTTTAATGATTAAGTACTGTCCTGTTATTATATCGTTATCTCTCATTAACTGCCTTACTTGCAACTCTAATTTACACCTGTCATCCCAGCATAGTTATGAATAATAAGACTGTTCATTCTTAAAATACTCCGGTTTCTACAACAAATTATTTGGTAACCTCCAAGACGTTACGTGGGGCACTTCCTTTACATTAGAATGAGATCGTGCATGTATCACTAAGTGAAAACACTATTACTGTCACCAGGTTCACTGTCATCACGATTACTATGAATGCTAAATATGTTCCTCTTCTTTAAATACAACCATATTATCTCCGAAAGTCAGGTGCATCATTCTTCCCGAATTCCTTTCATTTTGTTCACAGTAGGATGCAATAACTCCTGATTCTGGTCTGTGTTACTCTTCCTAAGTTCCTTCTATATCTTTTCACATTTCTGATATGTCATCATCTTCTGATATGTTTGCTGTGCGTGTGAGAGACAGACAGACAGAGACGGAACACAGAAACAATAAATGAGCTCTATTCAGTGTTGTTACTGAATTCAAAGAGTTTACTCAACAAAATCTAGAATTCGTGAAGCAGCAGAGCGACTGGCGAATGGAAGGCATGTTGAGAACCACATAAATTCTGTACTGACAACTGCCTTTTCCAGTCTGCAACCTGAGGCTGTGGCTTCCTTCTCTCCTCCCAATCACTGTCTCCTTTATCACCCGAATGAGCTTCCCTACGCATCCCACCTCGGATTTAATCATCCACCCAGGAAAGCATTATAAATTACACTCTGTGTGTTGATGGTGGAAATACATGGGCAGGTTGCTGTGGCTAATTTCTAAACGGTGGTAAAATATGCACCCTGCAGGACCAGCAAGGGACTTGTGGTCAATAACTTCTCAGTGACTTCTCCAAAAGTCACCTCAATGTGTATGGATGCAGAGTGCAACATACACAGATGCCAAGTAGGTTAAACTGGCTTTTTTGATGAATATTAGGGGAACCTAAATATCCCAGTCTTGCCCCATGAGGTGAGCAGCTGGCAGTGCAGAGCCTCCTGGGGCAGAGGTGGGGGGGTGGGGATGGGGGTGGGGGAGAAGGAGCCTGCCACTGCCCCCTTTCCAGACCTGGCTGGCTCGTTAATTATATACGCATCAATCTCAGGGGAAGGGTATGGTTACCTCATTCAGGAGGGAAATCCTAGAAGCCCTTGTGTGGCTACAAACTGATTGAATTACTGGGCGGCGTTATCTGCCTTTCTCTCTAAAAGCCACAGGTGTCCAATGAAGGGGTGTGTATGTAAGTGTGTCCTGAGATACCTCCACGGAGAGGAGGCCAGCCGTTTATTTATTTCTTGGGGAGGAATTTTTTTAAAAATCTGGTGAGTTCTTGGAAGACGGGGAAGCCAGGTATAGGCAAAGGATTAGACGTTCCACCAATCACAGCTCCAAGCATCTGAGTTGGCCTTCAAATGCGTAAGTCAGGGGCAGACAGAGAAGGCGAATTAAAGAAATAAGTACCCGGAAGCGGCATGTGCCTGGGTGGGTTCAGCAGCCGGCGCTGAGGGAAGTCAGTGCCCGCCCCACGGGAGCGTGTGTCTGCAGGAAGGCCAGGCCTGAGGCCTTGGGGAACCCACACTCATTCCATCCCCCCCGACAGACTCCGGTTTCTTACAGGAACCACATATTTGGAACACACATCTTTTTTAAATGATCTCTTATAGCCGAAACCGGTTTGGCTCAGTGGATAGAGCGTCGGCCTGCGGACTGAAAGGTCCCAGGTTCGATTCCGGTCAAGGGCATGCACCTTGGTGGCGGGCACATCCCCAGTAGGAGGCGTGCAGGAGGCAGCTGATCGATGTCTCTCTCTCTCATCGATGTTTCTAGCTCTCTATCCCTCTCCCTTCCTCTCTGTAAAAAATCAATTAAAAAATATATTATAAACAAAGAGGTCCACCAATACTGACTTTTAAAGACTTGTGAAAAGGGGTTGATTTTGTGAAAGGGTTTCTTTTTCTTTACAGACGGTCTACACGAGAGGATGCGGACACCCGTGTCCCCAGCCAGGCTTCCTCACACACCTGCGCAGTTTTCCCTCTCGCGGGCGGTGCGCCCGCAGTACCTCTCACTGGCACCGCAGGACCAGGGGCCGGCCATGGCCCCAGGGGATGAAGGAAGCCTTTCAAGAGAGTGTTTTCCTCCAATTCAAAGTGCGTGCCTCCACCAGACAAAGCCTGTCCACTCTCCCTCTCCCCAGGCCCACTCACTGACCTCGGTGTAAACTAGCTCTGCTGCCCGGGGAAGGCCGTGTCCAGGCCAGGTGGGCGCTCACTGCTGAGGGGCCAGAGCAGCAGCACCGTGGCTCCCCACAATCCCAAAGACCTGCAGATCCTACCGCCCAGGCTGGCAGACACAGACAGAGCACTCTGAGAAAAGAAAAGTAGATTTATCCGATGTACAACCAGGATGAATTCCCCAGCCACACCCGCCTTCTGAGAAAGAGGAACTGCCACTTTTGTGTTTTTCAAGAATCGCCCTTTCCTGGCCTCTCCAACACGATTCTACAGAAATGCTGGGTGTTTGGAAATGATAAAAGTGTCAAAAACATCCCATTTGTCGTCGGTCTAGGACTTTTAGTCCAATTTGACAGTAACTACAACACTGGGGGTGTTCGGTGCCTCGTCAGACAGGCGCAGGTGTGCCAGCCTCCCCGGGTAGGCAGAGAGAGGCCGGTGCCCGAGCCCTGTGTGTCCTCCCTGAGGCTCAGGCTCAATGGAGAACTAGTGTACACGCACACACATTTTTTTAAATATGTTTATTAATTTCCAAGAGGAAGGGAGGGTGGGAGAGAGAGAGAAACATCAATGATGAGAGAGAATCATTGATCGGCTGCCTCCTGCCTGGTTGGCACTCGGGATTGAGCCGGCAACTGGGCATGTGCCCTGACTGAGAATCGACCCATGACCTCCTGGTTCATAGGTTGGTACTCCACCACTGAGTCATGCTTAGCCAGGCCAGACACATTTTAAAAATTCTACTACAACAGAAAAACAAAACAAAACAAAACAAAAACAACTTTAATACTAACACTAGACATAAACATAATCCAAAAGTCACATGACTCCATAACTCTTATACCAAACTGGACATTTTTATACATTTTTCAAGGAGAGCCAGAGCTAAACTTGTAACATCAGCAGTAAAACCCCAGGAATTATTCACGGAAAAACATTCTCACTGCCACGAGCCAAAGCTCAACTGCTAAAAATACATTTAATGGGCACACAAGCGCACGGGTTTGTGGGAGTATTCATTTCACAGCATTTCCCCTTGAACTCCATCACCAGATGCCCCACCCAAACGTTCCCAGGCAACATGGGACTGGAGCCACAGGACATACCTGGCAACCAGTGGGAATGCGAGCAGAGAGGCTGAAAGCATCAGTGGGTAATAAGGGGGAGAGCTGTATGGGTTCAAAAGCTGTTATTGGGGGGCTTGCCTCCCCATCCACAGCCTCACGTACGGGGTGTCAGCTGGGGCGCAGTGGAAAACGAGGGCAGAAAAATGACCCAAAAAGAGGAAACGGCTTTCATAACATCAGACTCTGTGTAAGGCACGGAAAACAATGGGTCTGATTTATGCCACATTAAAAAGATAAATTGATTAATTTATACTCATGTTTACTCAATTATTTCACTTAAAACAGTTATATAGCTAAGTGGTTAGGAGCATGGACCAGGCCTAGGTTCAAACCACCTTTTCTCTCACTCAACTTGACCCCTGAGGCTTACTTTACCCTGTGCCTCAGTTTTCTCTTCTGTGGAGCGGGACAGGAGTACACTCAGCACTAAGTAATGCCGGCAAATAGATTGCCCTGAGACGGGCAGATGGATGGCATGACGGGCAGCTGACCAATGATTCTCTCTCATCATTGATGTTTCTCTGGCTCTCTCTCTCTCCCGTCAGGGGCAGTGGTGGCAAGGGGCAGTGGTGTCATGATGAGTAAGATCACCTGAGACGCTATCACAAAACATGTACTCAGTTCCACGAAGCACACTCTTGTTTTTCCTGTGTAACCTGGCAAATGTCACAAACACACCAGCAATGACTCTGTAAAATGTACAGTCACAAATCTGAAGCTACAGTCCATCCGGATCATGTCCCAGTGTAACTTCTTGGTGGGCAAGGGGAAACGGAGATTATCGTGAAAAAAGCAAAGACAGATTCAGGCTTCCAACCAGCAAAAATGACCAGCCTGCCCCCCACACATACACCCACACCCACACCCCTCAGCCAGGGCTCGCTCAGCAGCAGAACAAATGAAAATTTCAGTGACAAAACACATTATCCCTACTATTGTGATCATTCCTTCCTGCTCCCCCTCCCCTGTGTCTCATTCTGCAGTTGTTTTCTGAGCAAAGACATCATTCTGATAATCCGGAAACCTCAGAAAACCCTAACAATAACAATATCCCTTAAAATAGCGGTGGCCAACTGGTGGTCCGGGGACCCCTGGTGGTCCCTGAGGTCAGAAAGGTTGGCGACTGCAGCCTTAAACGCATTTCCTAAAAGACAAACATTGGTATCACCTTTTGCTCAATCAAAGTTCTACATGGAATCGATTTAAAATAAAAACTCAAATGTCCAATCCCCTTACACATGTTCATTTCGGTTCATAAACTTAAGACCTCCAACAACAACAAAAACATAATTTGTTCAGATTAAGAAGGATTGACCAGGACTACTATGCACACTCCTGGGGAGAACGATTTTCAAAAGCAGATTCAAAGGTTCCCCGAACTGAAATGCCGGATATTGTGCTAAGGGACTTGCAGGCAATAAAACCGACTCAAACAAAGCCCGGGGCACGACTGTTTACAAGTTCCTGGCAACCCCGAGGGCTGGCGATTCTCTCCGAACCTTTCAGCCTCCACCGCCAGCAAAACAACACACAACACAACCACCTGGACACGCCTGCTTTCCCTTCAACGCTTTTCATGCCCTCTTACCTGCTACCATCACACACTGCAGAGAGCCACGGTGCAGGAATCGGCACGCCATCCATTCTAGCGCTTACCGACTTACTGTACTGGACGCCTCAGCCAGACGTGAGAGAGACAAAACTGGCGTTCCATAAAACACCATCACATTCTCACTCGTGGCCACCGGCTGCTCTGGCCAAACAGCTTTCTCACCTCGTGCCTTCCCCACACTGACACGACGTGGCATTATTCCCAAGCATGTGTGCTGGGTCCGACCTGCCCGGATATCACTCAGCATCAGTATAAAACCTTAAGTAAACCTGGGTCCACCCACCATGAACACAGGGTCCTGGCTCGCACTGGCAGGACCAAACCAGGCTCCATGTCCAAGCGACGCCAGGCGGAAACTGGCTCCTGGTGCCGGCACGGGAGCCGTCGCTTCGGAAGGGGACGCCAGCACACCCCGCGCCTGGGTCCAGGTGAGCTGGCCCGCCCGCCCGCACCACCACTCAGAAGAGCACCGGCCAGAATGTTCTCTGTGGGCAGCAAGGGTACGGCCTCCGCTTCCATTTCAAACGAGTCCAAATTTAGACGGCGCTGGAACAATGTGAAGAACGATCCTGAGCTGTTTTTATAGTTCTTTAATATCCACGGGATGACTCACGGCTCTGTGGCCCAGAGGCCAGGTACTTTTATTCCTAAAAAAGGAATCTGTTTGAGTCTTGGGGAGGCCGGCCCAGGGCTCTCAAAGCCTGACGACCAGGCAGGAAAAGTAAGGGAGAGGCTAGGTCACCTCTCGCTCCGGAAAAGGGATTGTAAGGACCCAAGACCCATTTCCAATCTCACACTCAACTCAGATTTGCAGTTTATTCCCCAGCCTAGCCTCATGCATCTAGTCAACGTTTAAACACTCCTCAGCAGTGCTAATTGCGTCGACCTCTTAAAAGGCTGTTTAACCGGCTCTTCCAAACACCCTGGTCCCCAGCTGCCTAAGAAAACAGGCCTTTACTGGGGCACGGCTAGGAATGAGTCCTTCCGGCGGGTCTTCCCGGACGGCAGTGGCACTCAAAAGGGCAGGCAGTCGTCTCCGGTTGGAAGAGCCTCCCCAGGCCCCGCCCCACCCCCAGCCCCCACTCCATGCCCGCCTCCCATAAGGGACCTCTCTGTTCATTAGGGAAGGTCTGAAAAGCTTCAAGGAATCACCAAGCAAGGAAGTAACAGTTGTCTGTTCCATTTTGCAAATGAGAGAAATCAGCCTGTGAAAGAACAGCAAGAAAAACACACTGCAGTCGGATTCTCTAAGGGTATGTGCTCAGACGGTGGAATTAGCCCTCAACTGTCCCTGGTCTGGTTTATTCCAAATGCAGTGTGCCAGATACAAAAGCAACACCAGCTCGCTCTCTCTCTCTCTCTCTCTCTCTCTCTCTCTCTCTCTCTCTCTCTCTCATGCAGTGTGCCAGATACAAAAGCAACACCAGCTCGCTCTCTCTCTCTCTCTCTCTCTCTCTCTCTCTCTCTCTCTTTCTATCAATCAAATCCCCTGTAGCAGAAAGCGAAGTAAAGAATAACTGTGGACGGGCTTTCTAAGCCGTCAAATAAACATGGGAGACAATTGTATCTCCTGTTAAAGGTTCTGTTACTGACCACAAACTGTTTAACATACTCATGATTTCAGGTAAAGCAGCATAAAATGTTAGTGATATTTTACAAGGCTTGAAAACTTACCTGGCATAAGTGAAAATTAAATAAATTGGCAAATGCTTTTTTTTTAAAATCAATTGGCAGTAAGAAAAGGCTTCATTTAAACTTCTGTTATGAAAAAAACACACAAAACATGTCTTGAATTAGTCAAATTCAAGCAAGTCTACTTCTCATCAATTAAATCAGCTTTAAAACATGTTGAGATTTTTCCCCCCGAGTGCCCAAGAAGTCACTCACCTCCCACCTTCCCACCAATCTGGCCTTTTCCTCTCTGCTTTCTCCCAGCCGTTATTTCCATTGATTGTTTGGCTCCTCCTCGCCACTTCCTAGGTGTTCGGCCTGAGAACGGTAATCCCCCCAATTCTTCTCCCTGCTTCTGGCCAGAAAGACACCTCTGCATCTGCACACGAGGCAGATGCTGGGGGGAAGGGGGGGGAGCAGGGGGAGAAGCTGCACCTGGGCAGGTGAGCATGGGAATGCACAGGGTGTCAGTGTACACAGGGGTGGGCGCGCACATGCAGGTGTGCACGTGGGCAAGTATGCACAGGGTGTGGGTGCACGTGAGGGCCAGCGCGCTCGTTTTTGGCAGTCAATCTGGGCCTGGGAGCCTGCCGAGCGCCCAGCACACCTGTTTCCACTGTCATGCTTCATAATTTTCTGCTGGTCTCTCCCTGTTGGTCAGGGCAGGCCCACCACGAGCAGGATGCCCAGCCCACCGAGGAGCGGGAAGGATATTACTGCCATCGTTTTATGGACTTACTTTTCAGCTGATGCTAATAGTTTTCAGGATTCAACTTTAATGAAAAAAAGGACCCAGCTCTCGGTAATCCTCCAGAACTTTGTTTCGTTTTGGGCTTTATTAAAGGGAAGGAAGAAAAGGAGAGGCGAAAAGTGAGTGGGGAGTCACCAAGTTTATTGGAAAAAGTGGAAAGATCCAGGAGTTCTGTATTCACTGAACATGAGTCAAATGCCTTTGAGACCTGACAGTCACTTACAGTTTAGGGAAACCCAGTCACGTACACACCACACACACACACACACACACACACACACACACACACAATCTCACTTATGCCCACACTGTCCCATACCAGGACCTATTGATCATTGGTCTGAGAATCATTTCCAAGGTTGGTTAAGTAAACTGCTCCATTTTCCACTAAAGCACATCAGCCAGTCATTTTTTTTTCCTTTTACTCAGTATGCTACAGATTATAAGACACACTAAAGGTTTTAGTGGCAGCTTTTCTGGGGGTGGGGGAGAGTAACACGGTAAATAAACATCTCAGTTGTATGGTGCACAAAGGTTTCAAGAAGTTACAGTTATGTACAGCTACTCGTCCCGTCCCGCAGATACAGTTACAGATAGATACTTGACTCATAAAAGCACTGATCAATTTTCAGACTAAGCTTTACAAACACTGGAATTCATAGCAATAATCCAAAGACTGGAGCGCTTAGAGTCTAAATCTAAACTACAGGAATCGTGGGTGCAACAATCCGATGAACTGAACATTGGACAAAATTTTTTAAGGACACAGGTTAGAAGACGCTCAGAACTTTCAAGTCATGACTAAAATCATGGCAACTTCTACTACAAATAATGGTTTTAAATAAATGGTCTTTTCCTATTTCAAATTATCGCCATCTCTTATTGTCTTTTCACTATATTCACCAATAGGGCAAACTTTTTTTGCTATTACACACACAAAAAAGCAAGACAACAGTCAACAAAAAAAAATGATACAATGTTTTAAATTACAAACAAAGTTAATGACATAAAAAATGTTCAACCACAATGGCCACAGAGTTCATTGGTACAAACGTTAAAATGTACGCTACTCAACATCTCGGTCCATTTACAGCTGGCCCTGTCCGTCAGCCACTAGAAGTTGGGATGGATCATACACTCAAGGTGCTGGCCACACTGCCAGGCCTGGCTCAAGGTCGCACTGAGTATGTGGCTCAGCGCTGCTCGCAGGATGGTCCATCCGATCTTTAGTTAGGATCCAGAGCAGCAAAAGTGTAAGCAACAAGATGCCCGCCGGTGTAGAAAAGCAGGGAACCACAGGGAAAGCAGAGCAATGCTCTCAAGATGCCAAAATGCAGGATGAAAACAGCCCACCAAGTGCCCGCCCTGACTCCCACTAACCCAAACTTTTTTATTTTCCTGAAACACCAGGAAAGTACTAAAAAGAAACAGGATAGAATGTCTTACAATGGAAGTTCATTTCAGGAGCATTTAGATGTTAAGATGCCATCTTTCCTCTGAAAATACATGTGTTAATCATACACAGACATGAACAGTTATTAGCAAGGAAAATGAGACTGCCAAACCAATGCCGTCCTGAAATGTACAGAGCGCTCCTTTTAAGCAAAGGCAGACACGTCCCAGCACACCAACGCCTTAGAATTGTCTCAATGTGACAGACATTGAAAGTTCAAAGCCTCAGCGACATTGTCAGGTGCCTTTGGTGGATCCCAGGACGGGGAAGGCACCTTGCAGAGTGGACGCAGGGTGGCCTTGAAGCTATAGGACACAGAGGCCATGGGCAGGTGGGCTCGCAGCCATAGGTCAGAGGCCATGGGGCAGGTGGGCTCACAGCCATAGGACACAGAGGCCATGGGGCAGGTGGGCTCGCAGCCCCAGGCCTCAGCGGTTCCAGCAGCTGCCAGTTGTCTTCTTGCCGAGAGCATATTCCCTGCGGGTCTCCAAACACCGGGGCGGCGGCTGCTAAGGTGAGCAGCAAAGCTTTTTTAACACAAACACACCAAGATCCCCACAGGACGACGTCCGGGAGGGACTCCGCTAGCAACCGGCTGGACGTGGAGAAGGGGAGCCAGCTCGCTGGAGGAGGAGCTCGCTGGGACCGCTGCTCCTCCGCTTAGAGCTCTGAGGGCGGGTCAGCGAGAAGTCCCCGGTACCAGGCCGGGAGCACATGGTACCCAGCCAGGAGCACACGGGAGCCTGTCAGGGCCCAGGCGAGACCTGCCACAGCCCGGGGCTGGAGGGGGGAGCGTAGGAGCCATCCTTCTCTAGAAGGAGGGACAGTAATGACAACACAGAGATTTTCAATAGGATTTTTCCCGTTTTTTTTTTTTTCTAACTTAATTGATTTTAGAGAGAGAAGGAAGGATGAGAGAGAAACATCACTCGCTGCTCCATCCATCCGTGCACTCACTATTTGACTCCTGCGTGTGCCCTGACCAGGGACCGAACCCACAACCTTGGTCCATGGGGAAAACACTCCAAACCACTGAGTACCCAGCCAGAGCTGTTCACAGTTTCCTTATTAATCCTCTAGAAAGCCAGGAAAGGATTTAAAAAATCATCCGAATTCCAATTCACACCTAGGGAGCCGATCACCTGTCAGGAGACATTAAGTTAATTCTTTTTTTTTTTAATATATTTTATTGATTTTTTACAGAGAGGAAGGGAGAGGGATAGAAAGTCAGAAACATCGATGAGAGAGACATCGATCAGCCTCCTCCTGCAAGCCCCCCACTGGAGGTGTGCCCGCAACCAGGATACATGCCCTTGACCGGAATCGAACCCGGGACCTTTCAGTCCACAGGCTGATGCTCTACCCACTGAACCAAACAGGTTTCGGCTTAAGTGAATTCCAACAGGTAACTTCTTAGAAAGGAAAACAAAATGTCAAAAAAAATCGTAGGATTAAACCAGAGAGAAAAAGAACATAAAACAGAATGCTGTCCTATTTTATCAGGAAGATTTTCCCACAGACCACACCTCTACATGTACATTTCTCACTGATTCTCATACTTCCATCCTTCACAAAATTAAGCCACAGAGTTATACCATCATTTAACCACGTGCCTATTCTTACAGGGCGGTTTTAGCCACATCTGCGGATAAGAAGAAAGGACACTCTGAAACGACTGTCTCCTCGCTTTGAAACATCACTATTCCCCTCCTGCTCCGACAGCGATTTCTATTGGACAGACGTTTGTCTGAGGTTCAAGCATCTCCAGTGGTCGCTCCAGAACACCCCTCGCCTGCCCACAGGCCTGCCCACAGCCCTTCTAAACTCTAAACCTGGCAGGAGGCTCAGCACAGATTCCCAGACTGGACAAACACAGGATGACTGTGAGTCTCAGGGCCGGTGCCAGGGTCTCTGAGCCCCTCCGGGCAGCTGATGGGCACAGATGACCAGCTCCAGACTCCTCTGTGCTTGAGTGCCACAAAGCAGTGACCGGAGCTCCCACCTCAGTTTCCACCAATGCCACGCCCTTCAGAGAGGCGCTCTCACAATGTCCCCAGGCCGACATCCGTACGGACTTTCCTTTTCATGGCTGGACAAAAATAGTTCCAGGGGACACTCTACCACATCGTAAGGCATTTAAGAACAATAAGCATCTGCAGAAAATACCAAGTCGTTTTATACCTCTTAACTGAGGTGTCTTTTTCGTAACGCAGAAAAAGGCTGTCGTGTTAGCTGCGTGTCCTACAAAAAGGCAGAGGCGGGACACGGAGCGGATAGGAGAACCAGCCCCACCCGCGTTGTGATGTTGCCCTGCTGGTTACTTCACACAGTCCATGTAGCGGCACACGGGAAATGCTAAAAGTGAATGTGTACGGCTGCCATACACAGTCCATGTAGCGGCACACGGGAAATGCTAAAAGTGAATGTGTATGGCTGCCGTCTTCCCACATGCTCTTTATAGCTTGGCTTCTTGTATGAGGAATTTCATTGGACAAAATTAAATATTTTCACAGATGGAGGAAATAAGACAACTGCAATAAATTTCCAAAGAAAATTAAAACCATCTACTTGTGTTCTCAGATTCAAAGCTCAGACAGTTCCAACGCATGTCCTACTTCTGTGTTTTGACTTTTTTTTTAAGCTAAAAATGAGATTCCTACAAAGGTCCATTTCAGGGTACAGTTTTTGAAGCGAACAAGCCTGTCTGTTTAAGGTACTGACAGCCGCCATTCACCCCCATGCCCGCAGCACAGCGGGGGAGGAACGGAGTGGGTTCGCCAGTCATCCCCCGCGCCCCCTCCTCTGCAAAATAACCTGCTTTAATCCAACGGGAGCGGAGAGCTGCAGGCAGCATGCTATGATCAGTCTGGAAATTCAGGCCACACAGACTGAAAATATCACCACGCAACCAACCGGCTCTCTATCTAGGTTATCGCAGGAGGCTGGGCCAAAAACTGAGGGACGCTAAGGCCCAGGTCTGGCTCCATCTGCATCACAGCTGGTACTTACCCAACAGGCCTTAGAAAACCACTGGGTGTAATATATACAGGGGTCCCCCCAAAATGCATGCATACTTTAACAGCTGAAACCTCAATTTTAAAAATGAAATGTATTGTAATAAACAATGTCTTTATAATTATTCCAAGTGTTTGTATACATTTTAGGGGGAGGACACTCTATATATACAATAAATATACAATTCCAGGTTGTAAGAAATAGATGTTTTAACACATGACTTTTGATTTGTTTCTTTAAAAGCTTACACTACTGCTGAAACTGGTTTGGCTCAGTGGGTAGAGCATCAGCCTGCGGACTGAAAGGTCCCAGGTTCGATTCCGGTCAAGGGCATGTACATTGGTTGTGGGGGCATCCCCAGTAGGGGCATGCAGGAGGCAGCTGATCGATGTCTCTCTCATTGATGTTTCCAACTTTCTATTCCTCTCCCTTCCTCTCTGTGAAAAATCAATATATATTTTTTTAAACAAAAGCTTACACTACTGAGCATGCTAAGGGAAGAAAATGTTAATAGTTAAAAGAATATATTTTATTTTAGATGGTTTTAAAACTGCATTTAAAAGTGCATGTTAGCCTAGCATCCCAGAACAATTAAAAACAATTACAGCCCAGTTCCTCTAACGCACAGTGACAGTGCCAGGAGTTTTATTTGGAGAATCTAAGTGCACAAGAACATTTTTTCCTCAACCTGGGACAACTCAGGGGGGCTAGAAAGTGGGGAGGGGGGAGCTGGGCGAGATGCTGGCAGGGAGCAGAAGAAGATTCTGCCTAAAATAACTCTTTGCTCACTCAGAACAAGACCGAAGCTAAAACGCCCTTTCCATCCCCTTCCTCTGTGACTGGAGCACAAAGGCCTCCTTCTGAGCTCTTGCGAAGAAGGGCAGGGTGCAGGCCAGACCCTGAGTGTTGACAAATCCTGATTCAAGGCTCGAGTCACACTTAGCTCACACACAGAACGGGTGATTCAACCGCGAGGGAGGGGGCGAGGGCCGCCGGCATGTACCCCGGTCTGTTCTCCACAGACCACCAGTGACAGCGGCCCTGACTCAGCAGCATCTCTCCTGACCGCTCTTCTCGGCCAACTGTCAGTGCCTCTCTGTGTCCGACACTGAGTCTAACCCCGTTTTACCCAAGTCAGGGGTCAGCACAGAACACTCATGGCCGGGAGTCGTGAATATCATAGTGTGGAAATTCTAAAACTGTGGGAAGTCAGGTGACCAGCCATCATGGTTGGACAGGGCCAGTTCCAGGGGACCCCTATTATTCCAGACAAAGGATCAGTAACCCCCGCTTCCACGCTCACGGTCATCTCTGTTTAGACCATGAATTATATGGTCAGGCTCCAGCTGGTTTGGGTAGAGTGTCGGCCTGTGGCCTGAGGGTTCAGAGTTCGATTCCCATCTTGGGCATCAAGGGCACATACTTTGGTTGCAGGCTCCAACCCCGGGCCAGAGTGTGCTCAGGAGGCAACCAATCAACATGTCTCTCTCACATCAATGTTTCTCTCTGTGTGTCTCTCCCTTCCACTCTCTTTAAAAATCAATGGGAAAATATCCTCAGGAGGTTACATAATTCATTAATGATCTGGTCAGCCTGTCAATAAAGGATGCCACGCTAAGCAACACCGATCCTTTTCAACAGCAGGCGAGGGGGCGCTGGGCTCTAACCATGCCACAGAGCACGAGCTGCCACCCCGGGCTTCTCAGGCTGACCTTGCGCAGTGGCTCCGCATCGGTCCGCTGGAGCACTGCTCATGTTCTCTCTGCCCTCCTGGCAGCAGCATCCCTGTGCTGGCAACATCCCCTTCGCTGCCCGCCCTCGATCTCTGGCTCCAAGGCGAGCCTTAGCTGTGCGGTGCGAACCCACACCGGGCTGCCTCTGCTCCGCCAATGCGGGCAGTAAGCGCCCAAGGACAACTCCACCCTCGGCAGTTTTAGGGAGGAAGTGTTAAAAGGAGGAGGGACATGAAGAATTACTTCATGAACTAGGAAAATCATTGGGTGAGAGTCTTTGTAAATTTAAAAAATTAAAAGCATACACATACACATAGCACCCTATGATATTGAATGATAAATGATAAACATAAAATAGATCAATAAAAGGGGAAAGTGAGCACTGCTAAAATCCTTGCAGCGGGCTGGGCAGGGCCAAGGCGTGGGACAGCCGGGGCAGATTTCGTTCCGCTGTGCACAGTGCAATCATGGGCCTGTGGCAATTCCAGGGAAGTTTGACGTTTACATACGGATGCAAAGCAGCTGGAACATTGAGAGGAATAAAGCAGCAATCAATCAGGAGGACGCAGAGGGCTCCGAGGTGCTCCCGGGAGGAGAGGGGCAGGAGCAGGAGCGCTGCTGGCAGACAGGGAAGCTACTCCTGCTCTCCAACGGCCTGTGGCCTGCGGACCCAGCAGAGCCAGTTAGTCCAGAAATACTGACCTTCTGTCTTCCTCTGTCCTCCTCCTCTCTCCCATCAGCTCCCTGTGCCATGTTTATTAGTTAATGTCCTACTTGCCAATAAGCCAGAGGCAGCGGCCAGAACCCCCGGTTTCTCACCCTCTGGGTCTGGGGAAAGGAGCTTCCGCTAGGAGGGGAACACAGCACCCACGAGGACTTCACACCGCAGAAGGCAAGCCAGAAACGCCTGGCGTTAGAAAGACCTCTGTGTGTGAAGTTTTCCATAATAAAAATGTCCTGGTCCCGGGGAAAAAAAAAAAAAAAATATATATATATATATATATATGTGACTTTTAAACTTGGAAGCCTTGAAACTTGTGAAATATAAGCCACTGCAAACAAAATGTAAGTGGGGTGATTTATTTATAAACGTTTTGAAGAGATGCACATTAATTTGTTTTCAACATTGCAGATTCTTTTGTAAAGGCCAGACTGAATTAGAGGTCAACGTTTCAGAAGACACTGCAGTTATGAAATAAATACACCTGACATCACCTGGCGATATGGGCATCAGATATTCAACAGCCGTAAGGACGGGACTTAAAATGCAATTTTCAAGTGACTATGCCGTAACTGTTTGGGGCTATCTCCACTTCATTGACATTAAGTAAAAATGTTATTTTTTAAAGTTTCGACATATCCCAATTTTAAAATTATCTTTAAAAGCACAAATTAGGAATTTTTTTAAAAATGGGCATAGAATGTATTTTTAAATAAGAACTAATTTTTCAAAATGCTTTAACTTCCAGGTATTCTTTACAAGTCAGTATTTCCAATGCTAAGAGAGACCCACTTTTACTATAATGTGACATTATGTGAACTTGTCTTTCTTAAGTCCTGTCTCCCCCAATACTGTAGTCTCTGTATCTATATATTCCATACATTTTCATGACTCTCAGAAACTGTGCTGAGCTCGAAGCAAACAAATTGATAGTCCTACGACAGGCTACCTTATCATAGAAGGAGTTTCCAATGCAGTCATGTAATGTGATAAAACTGGTATTATTTTAAATGCCATGTAATAAATAGAAATAAATAAAAATCTTAAAAAATAAAATGCCCAGGTAGATTTAAGCGACTTGACCTTGAGTCACACTTCCCTTCAGAAACATAGGCTGGTACTGCACATCTTGTTTCCACATTTTGATCTAGTTTTATCCTCAGGTAGCTCTGAATTTTAATACTATAATAATCCAGAGTCTTCAGCTCCAAAAAATATATAACTTAGGCAAAGGACAAACAAACAAAAAAGCCCATCACTACTCCTTAGAAGATAAAAGGAGGTAAGAACTAGAAAGGCAGAAAGGACCTCTAAGTAAAGGGTGGGGAAAATTGGGAACTTTTAGAAAACATTTGAGTCCTGACAGCCTTTGGGAGAAAATCGTAGTCTCAGTTCCAACTAGCAATTTTTCAGGAGTAGTGTATACACAGTTAGTGGCAGTCTAATAAAACTTAATGGACCTCTTCTCAGAGGTCCAATTTACTGTTTT
Organism: Lasiurus borealis; assembly: GCA_004026805.1. Lineage (NCBI taxonomy): Eukaryota > Metazoa > Chordata > Mammalia > Chiroptera > Vespertilionidae > Lasiurus > Lasiurus borealis. The sequence goes on from PVJN01007068.1 coordinate 62,012, forward strand.
TAAATGTATAAAGATATAAAGAGAAGCTCATATAGAAAACCAATTATATTTTAAAGTTATCAAAAGATTCTGAAGTGGCCCTAACCAGTTTGGCTCAGTGGATAGAGCGTCGGCCTGCGGACTCAAGGATCCCAGGTTCAGTTCCAGTCAAGGGCATGTACCTTGGTTGCAGGCACATCCCCAGTAGGGGGTGTGCAGGAGGCAGCTGATCGATCTTTCTCTCTCATCGATGTTTCCAGCTCTCTATCCCTCTCCCTTCATCTCTGTGGAAAATCAATAAAAATATTTTTTTAAAAGATTCTGAAGTATTATGTGCTGCTTCTCATAAATTAAAAGGTCTAGCAATCAGTGTAGTAACTACTGCAATTTTGAGGTGTGATGGGCATAAATGGTATTTTGAGAGACCTGCAATAAGTAACTGTATTGTAATCTGAAAACATCTGTGACAGCCACAGGTGACAAGTCACAGGTACTGCTTAAACTATCGTATTACATTCATAATTGAAAGAGACACTGTATCCAGTTGGAGAGCTGTGATTAATTTCTTCCCCATCCAGGTTCAAGGCTCTTGACTCCAGACCAAAATCTCTTCCTCCAGACACTTGGCTACCCATTTGGCTTTTACTCTCTGCCTTTGGAAAGGATGTCTTGCAAAGGCACCTGAGAACAGGTTCTTAACCAGGGACCCTATACTCCTCAGCATCTTCTTCTCTTCCCTCGGGCCAGGGCTCAGAGGCAGCGGCCATGCGTGCCACGTGTGCCCCTGGCCATCCCTGAGCAACTTCGCAGAGCTGCTAATCAATCCCCTCTTCCACGATGGAAATGAGGTCAAGCTGGCTGGGGCGTCAGACAAACAGGCAGACAAAGCGGACCAAAGAGGAACAGGAAACAGACAAACTTAGAAGCAGCTATTTTCCCAGCTCGCGGCTCCCGCTCCAGCAGCTCCTCTGGGGGAGGTGAGGCCGCGCCCTCGCTCCTGAGCAGACTGAAAGGCTCCCAGACACTGAAGATCAATTCCGTTTTGTTCCAACAACCAAAAGGGCCTTAACTGCCTGGCCTGTGTTGCTCAGTAGTGGAGCATCGACCTAGGAACCAGGTCACCATTGGATTCCCGGTCAGGGCACAATGCCCAGCAGGGTGCAAGCAGGAGGCAGCAGATGAATGCTTATCTCTCCTCGCGGATGTGTCTGTCTCTCTCTCCCTCTCCCTTCCTCTCTGAAATCCATCTATAATAATAAAAGCGTAATATGCTAATGAGACCAACTACCTTCCGGAGGAAGCCAGGGCTTTGAGGGAAGAAGCCCCGGTCCCCGGTGCCAGAGGAAAGAGGTAGGAAGGCCGCCTACTCTTGCACGAATTTCGAGCACCGGGCCTCCAGTACAAACATATTTAAAAACAAAAAGAGCCTTAACTAAATCAGTTAGGCTGTGCACATACCAAACTGTGCACATACCTACTCACATGTAAAATACTAAAAATCAGTCACAGAGTATTAACTCAGTACGGATAGATGGCAACTAGAGCGAATTCTCCCATAAATCAGCAGCATTATTATCAAGTAGATCTTCCTAAAAACCACATGAAGCCAAGACTGGTTTTGCTCAGTGGATAGAGCGTCGGCCTGCGGACTGAAAGGTCCCGGGTTCGATTCCGGTCGGGGGCATGTACCTTGCTTGAGGGCACATCTCCAGTGTGGGGCGTGCAGGAGGCGGCTGATCGATGTCTCTCTCTCATTGATGTTTCTGACTTTCTATCCCTCTCCCTTCCTCTCTGTGTTCAGCACTGGGGGTTTGGGTGGCACCCTTACTGTTTTTGCAGAGCACAGCCAGGACAAGACATACAGACAGCATGTGGCCTCTATCTACTTTACAGGAGGGCACGAGTCACAGAGACAGATGCTGCTCATTTGTTATGTGGGGAAAAACCACCAGCAGCAAACCTGTGTCTCAATGCAGTGTTTTAGTTTTTAATTGGCAACCAACTAACTTCTTTTTGCTCTCTAACGTAAGTCCAAGGAAAAAGTTGGAGACTGACTGAGAAGTAATGCAGGAATAGCAATAAGCTGGTCCTTGAACCTAGTCAGGTTTCAGATAAACTTATGGCCTACTAAAAAATGGTTCTGATGCAACCTCTCTGTCTCTCTGGGTGGTTTCTGTCTGCGCTCTACCAAGTGATAGGACAGACGGCCGTACAGCTATTGTCGAAAACCCTGCCTTTGTCCTCCATTATCACACATAATTTAGATTACCTCATTTTGACCTCGGGCTCTTCGGCTAATGGCTTACATTCAAATGTTACAAAATTCAGCGAGGCAACACTACCTTAAATGGTGCAATTTAGTCTTTCAAAATACTAAAAAATTTAGATTCGCATTCCTGTGTTTTTAGTCAAAAGTTCGAATAACTGCAGTGACCAATGAGACTTGACCAGCTTCACCAGCGGGCTTTCCTTATAATGGCACTCTATTTTTGGCAAATTATTATAAAATATTTTGTTTCTTTTACAAGAGTATAATAATTTGCTGTGTGTACAGTTTTTGCTAAACATAAGTTCTTTCTTTGTGGTCATGCAAATTGAAGTGGTAACAAACCAGATGTTTTATTTACTCATTTTCTTGGGCAAATGAGGCATGATTGGGTCTTTCGGACTTTCTTTTTATTTTATTATTTTATCGCTCTAGGATTTTAAGAATCTCCAATCGTCCCTCAAATATCACATGATTTTAGGACAAGGCTGGATAGAATTTAAGAACTAGGATGCTGAAATAGGACCAAGTTTCAATAATGTCTTATGCTTATAAACTAGAGGCCTGGTGCATGACATTCGTGCACTGTGGGGTGGGGGTCCCCCTCAACCCGGCCTGCGCCCTCTCGCAGTCCGGGACCCCTCAGGGGATGTCCGCCTGCTGGTCCTGAGCCCTGTGGGAGCGCACTGCCCACCAGCAGGCAGCTCCTGCATTGAGCGTCTGCCCCCTGGTTGTTAGTGTGTGTCATAGCGACGAGTCATTCCACCATTTGGTCGATTTGCTTATTAGTCTTTTATTATATAGGATTGCTAACCTTGGCCAATGTAGCTCAGTTTGTTGGAGCATCGTAGAGTGCACTGAAAAGACGCAGGTTTGATTCCCAGTCAGGACCTAGGTTGTGGGTTCCATCCCTGGTTGGGGCATGGTGTGGGAGGCAACCAATCGATGTTTCTCACATCGATGGATCTTTCTCCCTCCCTCCCTCCCTTCCTTCCTTCTTTTATTTTCCTTCCTTCCTCCCTCTCTTTCTCTCTCCCCGTCCTCTCTCCTTTTTAAATAAATATATTTTTATTGATTTCAGAAAGAAATGGAGTGAGAGAGAGAGAGAGACATCAATGATGAGAAGAATCATTGATTGGCTGCCTCCTGCTGGTCCCCCAACAGGAATGGAGACCTGGAATCAAACTGTGACCTCCTCCTCTCCTTGTTCACAGGTCAATGCTCAACTATTGAGCCACAAAGACTGGAACCCCTTTAAAAAATTTTGCTAATATTCGATTTTTATCAGAAGTTGAAATTGTATATCAAGTTAAAAACTGAATGGTATTTAAATTTTTTCATATTTTTAATGAAAATGGTTGAAAAGTGATTGAAAATATAATTCTGCTTCAATAATTTCAAATTAACTTCAAGGAGAGTTTTACACTTCCTGACTGCTTAGCACAGAGCAGATGCTCAATAAATGATGCACGAATATGTAAACGAACATTGTTTTAAGTAATGGTTAAACTGAAGGGTGAAGAGTCCGTGGACAAGCTGAAGATTACCAAAAGCATACATATCAAATTTTTAAATATAACCAAAGCTTTCTAACCATAGTACACAAACTACTACCCTCTTTCTACTGAATGTGTTTTTAATTAAAAAGGAAACAGCTAAGTATCATCTACATTATAAAGACACCACAAAGAAATTTTCTATTATGAACTTCTCTTGTATGGCAAATATGAAACTTAAAAAAAAAAAAAAACTTGCAAAAACGTGTTACAACAGGAATGTCTGGTTTGGGTAGAACCAGAAAGTGAATCCAGGGACAGAGAGGAGTTCTGTCAGGCATTTCCCCTTGTCCCTCCCTCACACAGGGCCTGATTCCCCATCCTCCTGATTCCTACTCCCTGTGTCTCCAGCTTCATGCAATCACCTGGAAGCCTGCTTTTCTCAATGCTTTCTCTTTCACCTGTCAGAACTGTCCTGTACCTGCCCGCACCGGTTTGGCTCCTGAACAGAGCTCAACCTGTAAACCAAAGGTCACAGGCTCCTCTCCTGCCAGCGCGCATGCAGGAGGCAAACCAATGGGTGTGTTTCTCTCACATCGATATTTCTCTCTCTCTTTTCCTCTCTCTAGAAATCAATGGAAAAACAGCCTCAGATGAGGATAAGAAATAACAACAACAACAAAGCTATCATTTGATTTTAATAATAAGCCCTTTTTAAAATAGTTTGTCTAATTGCCAACTCACTCTACAGCTGGTGACAACACAAGAGCATAACCTAAGTACTATCAACAGGTATTTTCAAGCTCATCCTAAAATGCCATTAAGTATTTAATCACTTTTAATTTTCCAAAAGTAGATTTAAAGCGACAGGTGGGTGATCCTTTTCCTAAGCACTCGCAGTGAATCCAATATGCGAAATCGTACCTAAGAAGTTTAAAAATCGATTTTATTACCACCATTGCACGGAATAAACAAGTTACACTGTGTTTCACGGATGTTCATGTAATGATAACTCAAACACGCTAGATGAATAAAACAAAGAACACGATAGACTTGATAAGCCAACATATAAAACATTTATGAAACAAGAGCAAATTTCCCTGGGACTCGGTGGTAAAATCAGAGCAGTAGCCCAAACTTTTCACGTTTGAAATAAAACCACTCGTTTTAGTCACTGTAAATAACATGGGGAGTTAAAGGGAGACATTCAGACACACCAATTCAGTGATCATCAGAAATGGCATCGTCCTATGAAAGCAAACGACAGGAAAATGCAGAACACTTGCTTAAAAATACAGCTCTTATCCTGTCAAATAACACTGTGTGTGGAGAACATGATGTGAAAATAAAATGGACCTTCCCAGCTCTGAAAGAAAAAAAGGAGGAAAAAAGGCAGGCAAACCCATTAAGAAGATAACAGAGGTAATGAACAAAGGCAGACCAGGATGTCTTCAATTCCCCTTGAACTCTGTCCCGCACAAAGAACAAGGAACTGGGTCCATGCATTCACCTCAAATAACCTCATCAAAACTTAAAAATCAAACAGGGAGAGTCAAAAATCTCAGCCTGCACGAGAGGCCTGGAGTCCGATGACCGCAGAGGTGGCCGGAGACGCGGGCACTGGCGGTCGGATCTGGCGGGGAGCGAGGCTTCCTGCCCTGGCTCCCACGCTCTCCCCACCCGGGGGACAAGGCCAGGGCTGCCCCAGCACAGGCGCTCCGGAGGGACTTGGGTTTCCTGGTGACACTTCCCATAAAAAGTTGCATTTCAACCCAGGTTACTCCAAATGTCAAGCTGCAGCATAAATCAATAATTAAAAGGAAAAAGCTAGACACATACTAACATGAAGGTAAACATTTCTACTGCAAATGGTAAGCCCTGGCACCACCACCGAGTCCAAGAAGCCAAATACATTGAAGAATGGAAGGCTCGCTCAAAAGACAGTATTCTAAATCAGAGGGGTCAGGAGGTAGGCACTCACCAGCACTCCCTCCCGGTGCTGGAAAACTGTACCCAGCCCACAGAAGCAGGATACTCTGCCACGATATATTGGATGCCAACCCTCTAGAAAAGCAACTACAAGGGGAAAAGGAACAAACTGAAACCAGGCTGTGTAAGTCACACTCTGTTACCAAATAAATATTCAGATTCTTGGGAAAATCTCCTAGTTCAAAAATAGAATGAATAATTTATTTGGGGAGAGTCCCTACCTAGTTCACCAATGTTGGGATCACACTTTTAAAGGGGATATCTCAGCTGATCGATGTTTCTCTCTCATGGATGTTAAATAATAATAATAATAAAAAATAAAAAAGTAAAGGGATATCTCTTGCTTTAGGCTATGTTAAAGCACAGAAAGCTTACTCATGAACTAAATACATGGAGTGTGCACTCTTCATGGAGATAAGGACCATGAAATCAGCAAGAAGGCGTTTCCCCGCTTTCAAGATGACATCTTAGGTGTGGTGCTGTGGCTGTTGGCACCTGTGAACACACACAGCCAGTCCTCAAAGGCATCCGGGCTTTTCCATTTCATAAACATCCTACAGAGTCCTGGCATCTTGTCCAAGGATCATGCCAGAAACGAATGCCATTCTTTTAGGTAAATGTAAAGAACTGCCTGGCAAATCCCACCCTCGTTTAGTTTCTTCTCTTCCTGGTTTGCTGTGGTTGGGTACCTTCTCCATATCATCACACTATCATCCATCCACTGGTTCTGATATACAGGAAAAAAGCCCAGTCATCAATCATCAAAAAGACCTGAGGGGAGCGATTTAAGTAGCTCACTATGAAGTAAGAAAGAAATGCTCTGTCGTTAGGCAAAGCAAAATGATCTGTTCTACTGTAGAGACACTCAGCGACCCTCCGTGCGGGCCATGCTGCTGCGAATGGCTGGCTCCTCAGGGCACGTTCAGAACCCAGGTGCTGCTCCAGGCCCGGAGCTCCTTACCGGCCTGCACCGGCCTTTCTCTGACACCTAGCCTGTCTGGCCCGCAGAGGCTCTCCCTGAATGGCGGTGGCACCTGGCGGAACCAGCTCATCATCAAGGGCAGCGCAGGAATCAGCATCTTGCAGTGCACAGTTCTCAGGCCCTGCCCAAGGCCAAATGGTCACCTTCCTCAATAGGCCTTTCTCCTTGCAGAACAGGGTGTTTCTGAAACCCTGCTCGGTAGAAGCATCTTGACCTATTTATGGAAAACTGGGCTGGCCTCATATTGCTGTGTTTAATTTTAAAAGGCCCTATGGCCTGCTTTCCGATGCATGTAAACAAAGCTTCCAAGAGGGTGGGGGAGAGGAGTCCCAGAAACGGAAGAGAGGTAGGGAAAAAGGGGGAGACCAAGAAAGGCCTGAGACATTCCTAACGGGCCCGTGGAAAGCTCCCCTCTACAGACATCCCCCCAAGAAAGAATCTCCCCACACGCTGTGTTCCCACAGAGTGCCCTTTCCCCAGCCTGCTCCTTGGGAAACTACCTCCTCAGATAAAAACATTCACGGCTGAAAGGAAACCTGATAAAAGAGGTTTCCTCCCCCTTCGCCGGGACGGATCAAACCCGGCCATCAGTCAGCAAATATTGATTAGGGCCTGTGGTGAGCTTGGCCAGAGAAGAGACAAGGATTGCAGAGGAGTCGCAAGTCCAAGCGCAAGAGGTCTGGGTCTGGAGGATTAATTATTAACAGTAAACAGCAGCCAGCGGATCGATGGCAGCAACGTGAACGCAGTCAAACACGGGACGGTGACTTCCACCCCCTCCTCCAGGGCTGCCTCTGCCCACGCCCCACGTGCACGCGGCACACCCACGATTTTCTATGGAAGAGGATGCAACACCAGAAGATGGTCTGGGCCTCTTGCCCATGTGTGCAACCTCCCGCCATGCCACAGTGTATGAGGATGCAACATGCATTTCGTCATGCATCTGGCAAGCATTTCGTAAGCACCAGCTGTGTGCAGGACCTGGGGCTATGCATCTGAGCTGAGATTTAACCTCAATGTAAATTACAGCTCAGAAAAGAAAATATCAAGAAGAAATTATACCATGGCTGTGAGTCAAAAGTAAGTATAAGAATATGCCATAGTTTAGGGATAGAGATTAGATTACCCCCCAAATAAAAACCGTTAGGTTTATGTGCTAAAGCAAGTTTATTAGAATCATCATAAAATTCCTATTTTATATTTGATAAAATGTGCGTAAGGGCAGGAGGAGTCAAATAGGAAGCAAATCAGTCATGCACAGGTGTAGAGACAGAAGGGAACACACATGTCTCAGGCTGAAGGTGCCACGGGACAGCAGAGAAGGGGAGCCTCTGAGGACAGTGGATGCAGGTGCCAGTGCATAATCCTTACTCTCCAGAACCCCCGGCTCCAGAAACCAAACTCTCGCCTCTGCCTCCACCACACTGTCGCATGGCCTGAGTGGCACTGTCACTCTGACATGGTCAAAGAAAGACAAGAGAAACAAGGAAAAGGGGAAAAATGGGGGGGGGGAGGGTTTAAAAAAAAAAAAGATTAAGGACTCATTTAGAGAAAAAAAAAATGTGTCAATCCAACAAACCTGGAGTGCCCCTAACAACCACCAGCCATCCCATTCTAGCTGATTTTATCACCAGTGAAAGCTACAACAATCAGAGACACAGGGGTAAGAAAGATGCTGCTAAGTGGAGTCACTGGTGACAGAGTCCAGGGGCCTTTATGAAAAGCTTATTTCTGGGTGGAGGGAGCTGTGACTGGGAAGGACTGAGGCTGTGAGAACGATCTCTGTGACACTTAAAGAGAGGAATGTCCCCTGAAGGGCCCAAGGAGACACAGAGCCTCGGGAAGAGAGGGGTGGTCAGCAGGAGGAGAAATAAAAGAGAGCAGCAGCAAGTTTAAAGGGAGCAGGGGAAGGTTGCTTTCATTCACTCTTTTCTCCTGAGCACCTTCCTCTGCTGGGGGAAGGCTCGCTCTACCACCACAGTGCACCCAGGGCCCGCATGGGAAGGGTCCACCCTTACGCACCCTCAGTGCTTCTAACCAGGAATTCAACAGGCAAGATCACCGACACTTCAGGGCACAGGGTCTGTATGTGAAACACTGGATTTGGATCTAACCTGCAGGACACTCCGATAAGGAAATTCCTCAAACTGACAACTAAGAGGATAATTTTAGGGGATTATTATGAGGAAAAAGACAATCACATCAACAGCAGGGAGTTAGCAGAGAGGAACCAACAGGATTCATTCCAATTCGGACCAAAGGCAGAAGATTGGACTTCCCCACTAATGAGAAATAAACTACTCATGGACGACAGCTATCCTGTGACTCACAAAGTCCAGTTGGCTGGCAGGTGGTCATGCAGATCTTCCCAAAACAACCTGAGAAAAACAAGATCCGGGGCTTGGACCCCTCTCTTCCCTTGATGCCAATCAGATCCTGGGCAGACTCCACTTTCTGTCTCACCTCATTATCGTGACGGGTGGTTTTACGGAGCCAGCAAATCTCCCCTCGAGCCACGAATCTTAATAATTGGATAATTTGATCCCAATTCATTCAAGCCAGCGCGAACAGACAGGGTTGTTCCCAGGAGGTTGAGCCAACCTTGCCAAATGGTACCCGTGCTTATCAAAGAGATCAGGGGTTAATCACACATTTTTCCCCTCGCGCCAAGAATGCCTCTCGGCCCTCTAAGAAGATTGTTTTTCGGATTTTTTTTTTCAATATCATCACCAAGCACTTTTTAATTTTTTTTCCAGCACTGACACAGAGGTGTCAACGGACTACAGTCATCTCAGTGATTCATCCAGAAGGAGGCATGACTATATCCAAGGGAGTCGGTTCACAAAGAATCTATGGGCTCCTCCACTGAGTGGCAATAGAAGCCACCATCATTACAAGCAGCAGGCAGCAGGGCAAAGTGCTCATGCAGGCAGGGAAGGATCCAGAAGGGCCCTCTGCGTTTCATGTCAGGACTCCACTTAAAACACACATCCACTTACAAGCAACTCAGGAATTGTCCGGAGACCGCAAAACTTGCTTCTTAATTCCCTTTGCAAGTAACTGTTAAAAATTTATCACATGAGCAATGAGTCATGAAAATGCATGAAGGCACAACCTGTTAAGATTCCTGAATACTTGAAGAATGTGATCGTTAAAAAAATATAAAAGATTAGCTTAAACACATGTTTACTACAAGTACCTAAGAAACAAGGCAAGTTTTACTGAATTTTTAAATTACGCTATTAGGATTATCATTT